>NQII01002965.1:142387-180973 GCA_002778355.1 Clitarchus hookeri
CCCGGGCGAGCGTCCCCAACCCCCTCCAGTGTCGGCTGTAATGAATGTCCACCCCCTTCGAAACCCCTCGTAGCGCGCCCGAATAATAGCTTTATACCCCGGGCGTCCGACAGCAAATTGCGCACCTTGCCCGCCGCGCCGAACAAAACCGTCATCAGCTCTACCCCCCCTCCTCCTGCGCAGTTATTGTTTCGTTACCCTCCACCCCCCCCTCCACATTATTTTTCGCTCGCGTGTCTGGCCGCAACCTCACGTCCAGCAGGAGTAAAATTGAGGCCGGGGGTGAGGTGCAATCCCAGAGAAGTCACTTCGGAAATGTGCGTGCCTCGCAACACTTCCAACACCTCGCACATATGTAGCAGCAGGCAAGCTACAGTTCAAAGCAATGTAGGATCGTACAGCGGTTTTGATTGGCTGAAACATGTTATGGTTCGTGTAATTTAAAAAAAAATGGCCAGCCATAGGCTTTCACCCCTACAACTATACCTTTTCTGTGAGTGTAGGGGTATAACTTATCCTTTGCTTTTACTGATCTTCCTCATATTTTTATTTTGGCAAATGGCTTTCTGTTATCGGACTACATGATTATTACAATTTTTTTTTATTATTATTACGTGCATCTCACCACCTAAGTGGCTTGTCATTTCTATCTATTTTCATCCTTTAGTGGTTGCCCGGTGCTAATTGCGATGCTGATTGTGGTTCTGATTTTGGAATTGTGGTGCTGATTGTGAAGTTTCGGTCTGGCAGGTGTCAGTTGTCTACGTTAAGTGTGACTGTGACTTCAAGCTGAGCGAAGAACTTGTCTGGAAGAAACTGTTGAAGATACAACTGCGTGGTAATATGATCAAGGAACTAGATAAAGTGTCTAGTTGAATGGAGGCATAAAAATCCTTTAATCTCGGTGCTGGAATGTGTTTATATATATATACACTTAAGGCAATAGCTAGGCCAAGTAGATACAAATGTTGCCACTGTGGAAAGAACTTAGGTTTATTTCATAAAAATGATGCAAGCTAATGATTGTACGAAATCTACTGTAGAGATTACCTCTATGGCTGCACCTTCTCCCTTTGCCGGAAAATTGCATTGAAAACAGTGTTACCACTATCAAAAGATCTTCATCAAAAGCTGCCATACTCGGTGACATGAGAGAAACGCCTCTACGAAGAGTCCTTTTCGCGCGATGAAGCGTTACGACACTGAGGACATGCAGTTTATGCAAGGTGATATATTGAGAAACCACATCAAGAACTGCAAGGATTCGTCTTTTGAGAGCCAGCAAGTGATGTCGTCAATGCCGCCTGCTGCATCTATGGGTACTGATTCCCCAGACGATTATGACGGGGCAGTTAATGCTAATTACGGAATGAGAGACCTACGAGGTTTGGTGGAGTCGGTATGTGTGGAATGTACACTTTCAAGACGTTCGCGTGAAATCGACGAACTTCAGAATAAACAGTTGTCGGTTCTAAATACTGACGATGACTGTGCGACTATGCGACTGAGCGACACTACACGCTATCAATTTTCTTTTTTGCGGAACCTTAACTTAAAAATTAATGTGTACATTAAAGGGTTAACAAAGTATCGTTCAGGAGTGCAAAACATAATTATAATAAATTGCAGAATAGTCTGATACCAGAACTGAAATTTATCTGGCGCTATCTTAAAAGCGATTATAGAACCGTCAAGTAATAATCCTTTGAAGATTTTCATCAGCATAAATAAAAAAAAAGCGTTTTATGTAGCATACAGTTGTGCTCATATAATCAGGCGCTGCTAGCCTGATCACATTCTGAAATATATCGCCGGTGATTGGCACGCGGGCCGCGAGTGCCCAAACTAAAACAAAAGGATTTCTCTTCAGTGAATTGGAAGGCGTGTCCGATATTAAGGCAGGAATAGCGGCAAACGACGTGTTTGTCGCCGAGATACTTCGCCATGAAGACGTGAGGAGCTGGGCTGCGTCGACCGCCGTGGTACGTTTCACACATCAGCCTTCCGAACTTTAACTAACGTGAAGAATTTACATATAGTAGCTTCAATGTTTGATAATGCACCGTAGTTTATTAATATACGAGAATTATAATTATAATAATTTTTTTAACCTTTGATATTTTTCCAAGCTACCCTTCATTTAATTAATATTTATTTTAATGAGTTGTAACGGTTATTTAATTTATACAATGAATATCAAACCTACCTGATTAATTCTATATCTGAGTACACATGAGTTATATTATTAATGTGTAATTTTTAAAACCCAAATCACGCAGTATATTTACTATCTCAGCTTCCGTGAGCAACTATTATTTTTTTCCGAGATTGAAAGTATACAGAGGCAACCATTAAAAATGTACGTTGCCACTGATACAGTTGAGTAAGGGAGCGTGGAATACTGCAACCTATAAATGACTTTACGTCACATGAAATACATTAGACTCATACCTAAATTTCCCTATCCTAAACACGCTTCCTTGTGTGATATGTTGACTATAGTGGACAACCTTATAAATGGGCTAACATAAGGAACATTTTAATTAAGCTAAAATTGCTCCTTTCCAGTGCCAGCACAGGATAATATAATGAGTGAAAGTAGTTTATAAATAAAGTAATTTTGCAAAAGCACCATTCGCCACTGATAGGCCCGTATTCACTTTGCTCGTACTAATTATGCACAATATTTGGAATTATGTCGGGAAACCCAGTAGAATGATACGTGACGCCGAAGTAATACAACCATTTTCAATTCCTTCATCCACTGCACTGAAGATGTTGTACAAGTTTATAAGTTCTGAGAAGAGAGCGTGTAGTTTCTTTGTGAAAATGGACGGTTGAATGAGACCACACTTCAGTGGAAAAGTGTTCTTGATATGTTGGATTTACGTATTTTCCACCTTCACTTAATTTTTGGAGTCAATATTTTAAAATAAAACTAGTCATGGCATAGGGGACATCTTAACAGTTATTTCAAAATCCAATTCTTACCTGGTTAGTTTAACATCTGTAACTGTAGTATAATATTACATAATTATTTAATAATGTCAATCCCACAGGAGAAAGCACAAGTAATATTAAAACCATACAAATTTTTAAGAATTCATTGAGTAGTCCCGTATGTCATGTATAGCTTTGAATTGAATGCTTAGTCATAAATTTACATTACGAATATTTGTAAGAAAAATTGAAGAGGGAATGAATACTACTCCCGTAAGTTCACTTTCACACCCGATTCAATATTTAGAACACATTTAATACACTTTCTCTGTACTATACATTATGGTGAAGCGTGTAACTGTGAAGATAAGTTGGAATAGTTCTGATGTTTCTTTTACGAACGTTGTTGAGTGATAATCACTGGCAACTTGGGAGATCATTAGTCCCGTTCTTGAATTTGATGTGTGCCCCTGCGACAAAGCACACTGCAACCAGCAACACTACAGCGTATTGCTGGGAGGTCGACCCCCTGGACTTGTTAAACCCCCCTGAGGACGGCACAAATTCCCTGGCACTAAAGACAGGGTTGAAGTGAGCTGTTTATATTCTTCACTACAGCAATATGAGCTGTGATGGTATCTGTATTTAGTCCATTCACAATTACTCCCAACTTTCCTGAAGCCCTGTTAAAGATATACTTTCAGGATATTCCCCGCCTCATTTAATCAAAGCTTAACCGCATCTAGATAATTACACCAAAGGGACGATACATCACATTCGAGCGCGCTCAGAGTAATAATACTTTGCCTGATAATTATTTCTTATTACGCATTTATGTTCTCTCTATTTTATTCAAATTAATTATAAATAAAATGTAAGTAAAAATTGTTAAATAAGGAATTATTATGTTAGCCTAAGAATAAAACGCTTGGGATATATGACATATTTAGAAAACAACCAAATACATCACATATGGGGTGGTTTTTCAAATGTTTGATTCAAAAAGTGTGAAGAAACAGCGAAAAGACTATAGGCTAGACTTCACACTCACTTCTACACCCTAGCAGATATCAACTTCTAATGAGCCACTTGCTGTGCCAGGAAAAGACTATAGGCTAGACTTCACACTCACTTCTACACCCTAGCAGATATCAACTTCTAATGAGCCACTTGCTGTGCCAGGAAAAGGCCGCTACTGGGTCTGCGTTTATTGAATGCGTTTCATTGGTCCAGTGTTTTGCAGGAGGTGTCAAATAGTGCAAATGCCAATTACAAAACTAACGCTATCAATACGATGGCCCACTTGCTATACGGGAAAAGATTTTTTTTATATTTCCTCTATTTTATAATTGCATTCACCTGCTTATTTTATTTAATTATTTATTTTCGTAGGACAGAAGCACAACATAAAATATTCGTTTTTAAAGAATATAATTTCCCTACATAAAACAGCTTAACTCTGAAGTATATGACTGAGCATGGTGGATTTGTAGAACTATAGCCACACCTATGGCAAGTCTTACATGTGCATGAGAAGCTGGCCGCAACCTTAAACACAGTGGACCATTAGCATACATTCGCCGGAACAGCTGGTGAGTTCTGGAGTGACATAGAGGAAGTGCAACAGCCAATGCAATATCTTCATCTTCTCGGGCTCGTATAGACGTTTTGCATCAAACCTTTTATAAGTGGCGATTTTACCGCGTGGAGAGTGTGGAGTGACGGGAGTGGAGTGGAGAGATTTCGGCAGCTCTTAACATCGAAGTCTTGAGAGCCGATGAGTGAAACAAAGGGCGAGTATGGGGCAGTGCCGGAATGCAAGGGCGGGGTAAACGGGAGACGCCCGAGGAAACCCGACGACCAGTGGAATCGTCCGGCACGATTCTCACATACGTAAGTCCGGAAGCGACCCCTCCGGGAATAGAACCCGGTTCACCTTGGAGGGAGTCGAGTAGTCCAACCACTGCACCACCGCGGTCCTTTTTTACTACGTAATCACAGAGTACGTATACAGGAGTGAAATGTAGTCGTTTATTTCGAACTCCATCCTCACGTGCCAGCGAAGTGGCCACACCGTCCAATAATATGGCGGAACTTCGCTCCCGAATCAGCTACTGGAGACTATCTTGCAAGACGGCAGTCTCGCCAATAGGGGATATTACACGACGCGCAGTAGCCAATGAGAATCGATGCCCGTTTCCAAAGCTTCCCCTCTCCAATAAGCGACCGAGTTCACTTGCAACAAAGGAACCACCACTACATTTCGCTCTTTATATTATATTAACATATATGTGACATAAATTAGCACAGTGTCGGAGGTGTAACAGCGCGAAATGACGAATTCAATTCTAGCTTGTCACAAAATTATTCCGTAAAATTTATACGTTTCTACACGTGGACACAAATTATATTCTCTAGATACCATCAAATATATTATTATGGTTCATTCAAGATTACTGCCAACTTTCCTGAAACCCGTTCTAAAGTTGTGCTTTGAGGCTATTACTATAGACCGGAAAAAATCGCGAGTTCAACGACCTGTAGGCTATACTCTACAATCTTATGTACCAATATGCCGACATCAACTGCACATTGGTTGCTTGCTGTCACAGTGGAAGGCGACGACTGGACCAGCATTCTCCAGGAAGTGTCGAATACGGCGTGGGCCAATGGATTAAGCCATTTAAACGGATATGTTTTGAATTCTAGCTTGCCCTAAAATGAATCCGCGAATTCTTCAGGTATCTAGCTTTAACTCTATCTCCAGCAAACAAAACTTAACTGAGTCTTCGAAATCATCACATCAAAGCGACAACGTGCCGCATTCGTGCACGCTCTGTCTAACAATATTTTGCATAAGAACTAATTCTTACTAGACATTACCAACACACCTGTGTTCTGTTATAAGGCATATTAATTATAATCAAATATTGTAATTTAATAATTTAATACCAGAAAATGTTCAAATTAACCAAAAATAAGATACTTATTTCATAACAAGTATAACACTCTTGTGATACACACAACATGTATGGGGTGGGTTTTCAGAAGGTCGTTTCAAGAAATGCGAATATACCGCAAGCAGAACATAACAACCATTTTGTCGACAATGTTTCAAACACTGCACTACAAATAAAGACCAAATAAATAATAAAAAAATAGCCGCGTGGGAAAAATATGAAATAAAATAATTTTGTAGTCAGAAACATAATTTAAGTATCGCAACGTGGACGCGAGCTGCATGCGAGGGCCACATCCTGGTTGGAAACATTCACGAGCTCAAGACTGGAGTTCGGCTAGGAGTAAATAATTTATGACGTCTCGTACGCACGCAGTTAACACTCGCACGAGGAGCGGCCAATAAAAAAGCCTTTGAAGGCGGACTGATTTAAGATTCACGCAGTCACAAGTTCTGACATGGAACACACGCGGATAACGTTCATAAACAGGCGTTTGCGTGTTGCAAATTCATCAAACTTATGGCGTGTGCTGCAAATGGACAACATATTACCGCCAAATACTGCATAACCTTGTCTTGTGATCGAAGCAATTTTTAGGAATGTTCGATTTTTACGAAGAGTTCCTGACCACCTGTAGTTCAACTCGTTCATTATATGTATCCATGATAGAGGACTTGTTGCACATGAACGGTTTCCATGTTCAGGACTGTACACGACAAGGAATCAGTAGCTGGTTTTTAGAGCCTCTTCCTTGCGAGAAATTTAGGTTGTTGTAGGTTATGCGTAGGGGCAGTGATATTTCGCGAAAAGATTTCGAGACAAGATACAGTCTAAAGCACTGTAGAGTCGTCCAGCTTCTTTGATTGGCTAAAAAATGTTCTGGCACGTGTTAACCGTTCGCGCACGATTCACGAAGGGTCAGTGTCGGAGTTACTTAGTCCTGAGTGACTTGGTCAAAGACGGACACGGCGCCAGCAGCCAATGGAGGTATAACAACAGCTGAGGTGTGTATATAGTATTGAAGTCTACTGTGTGCTCCGATTTTTACGCGAAAAGTCACTACGAATGGTTAATTCTGACGTCAACGAACACGCATTTACGCTGTTCACTTGTTACTAGAAGCACGCCTGACAAAAGTACAGTGTTGGTCAAAAATAAGATGATTGCAACGATCGAATCCGTATTATTCTGAGCAGACACTTTCACGTATGTCTAAGTCCACGTGTTTTTTTTCGCGAAAAGCTTCACGTGTAGGCTAGACTTCAACATCCTATGTGCACACTTGCAGTCTTCATTTGACTACTGGCCGGTTTTCTTTGTGAGAAGGCAGTCTGTTACACGAGTAAGCCAGTCAGGATTAAGTTTCTCCGATACTGACCACCCATTATTCGCGGACAGAAAGATAAGACTCGTAACCATTCACATAATCCAATCACGGAAATGGTTCTGAACTAAAGTGTGTCAGAACTTAACTTGTGCTGAAATATTTTTGCTGAAAAAACTAGCGCCCCTATACATTTGTGCGAAAATCATAAGTTAGTATTCAATAACACTTTTTCTGAGGTCCACTTTCTCGATTTGATTATTTACGTGTTACGCGTCTTGGGTGTTGGCTCGCAGATCACAGACGCACACTACAACAGTGTCCTAATTCTGATTGGCCACTAAGGTAAGAGCACGTTTTTTTCACAAAGACAAAGACACGCGACCAGTAAGCAAAAAGGAAATTTATGATATACTCGTAGGATAGAAAATAGGAAATATTTTCAAATAAATTAGGGTGTCCTTGCGTGCAGCGTGTTGCAAAATATGGATAATCGTGGTGAGTGCTGTACAAGCAAGGAGGTTAGCTTAGCCATGGCTGGAGCTCCAGCGGCGTTAGTAAACACCCTCGGTGTTCTGCGCAAGAGGAGCTGCCGGGAAACGACCTGAGAAACGGAGCTTCAATTTTTGTTTACGTCAGTTTTATCTGCTTGCCTGCGGTGACCTCACGGGGAATACGGGGCCGTAAACTGCAGGTCGCGGCATAACCAGGCGCACGTAATAGGAGATGCCGCGCGCATATACAGCTCGAGATGTAAAACAGCCAGCGAGGTATATCTAATACTTCTTCAAGAGGCTGGTTGGAAACGATGCCGGGGGAAACACATCTGTAAGCGTAGGTTGGCGCTTTCGTTTACCTTCCTTCCGTCACCTACGATAAAGGAACTGTTGTAAAAGAAGGAGAGTTTATGACGTGAACTGCGTATGAAAGGAAAACCGCTATCAATAATGAAATTCCTTTTAACGTGCATGCTGCTATTTTTTTTTGTTCAGCTTATTCATCAAGGTCATTAACGAGAACTTCTACAATCTCGAAGCACCAAATAATCCGGTCATCGTTATAGAAGTTTAAGAGAGCTAAAATCGATAAAAGTATAGCTCACAATTAAAAACAAATAACGTCACTGTATACATTAGAATAAAAACTTATCCTGTGATTGAATGGGCAAGGGTGAAAACCTGCACACACGGTGTCCGTAAGCCACATGGAAAATAATTAATTTACATTCTATCGCTTTTGAAATTTCATATATAATATATAACCAATGTTATGCTTAAGAGCGGTAGTAGGCAAGGATCTAAAGATGAGAAATCTGCTTCTCAGTCAATAGTGTAGGACTGAAAAACAGTGCTCGACCTTAAAAACTTATGAACAGAGTTCATTCAAGTTAATGTTTTCATATGTGAACGTGAATATGGTCACGGTATTGAACCTAGTGGGCTACTAACAGCCATTCGCCGACCACGCAAAGATGTGGAAACGGGATTTGTGTCTGATTGGCTAGTGCACGTTAGGGAATACACCCTATAGGTCGGGCTGCCGTCTGGCAAGTTAGCCTCCAGGAAGTGATTGGTGAACGACGTTCCGCCATATTGCTGACCAGCGAGTCTGGAGTATGCAATACACGTCACAATTTCTCGCGTGCTCTATGGTTTAGTTTTACAACAGACCCGAGTTTTACAAAAAGAAACAAAAAAAATTTGTGTAACTACATTGCATCGCACCTTTATTACACCTTAGTCAAACGTACTGCACTAGCATGCCAAAGCACTTAAGTAAACAGTGTACTAACTATGTCGGAAGACAAGTGGTTCTGGAAGTAATCGCATGGGAGTCAAAGCAGTTGAGCGTTTACGATTGCCAGACGCACTGATTTAACAGGGACAATTAAATTGTTATGGGCATTGCTTCGCGCACTGCTGTAGTGAACTAAATCACCATAGTAAATCAATGTCAGTATCTCAGTAAATAAATGTTTTAGGAATACGACGTTTTTCCACTAGAGGTAAAAAAATAGTTATCTACAGCCGCCAATTTTTACTTTTCACCTACTAAATATATCCGAAGAGAGGAAACAGAGTGTTGTTGGCCAAACATTTCGTATTTAAGGCTTTCCTGCACAGCAAGGTAAAGGGTAAATGCACAAAGCGCCATTTGTATTATAATACACTGGCTTGGAATTGCCTGTCACAGTGGTTTCTTATGGCTAGGCGTTACCTTGACACGTTTGAATTTTTTTACTAGGGATTTCCTTTAATGTCCCTTTTTTTTAAGATTAACCGCAATACCCGAGAAAATATAAAGATAAAAAAAAACTTGCAAACAGAATATCACTACGTCATGTTTGAACAAGTATTAATAAATATATGTGTAATACTTAAGCGCTATTCAGTACATGCCTTACTTTATAAGTTCGGTTTATTTAATGCTTATCTGTTATGGTTGCAGATCATGCTAATTAAAAAGGGTGTGTGAAAAGTCAATGTCTCTAACAAGTGTTCAGTTCTTCTTTGCCGAATATCTAATAACCGTATTCAATGTTGAGGCACAGAGGTGGATGCTGGGCATTTGGCATGCGCATTCTACACCATAATCACACTATACTTCGTGTAAGATATCTGCGAGCTTGAGTAACTACACAAGAAACTGCGCGTCACATATCTACGAGCTTGAGTAACTACACAAGGAACAGCGTGTCAGATATCTGCGAGCTTGGGTAACACAAGGAAGTTTGACGTCACTGACAATTCCTGAAATACATTAGACAGAGCGATAAGTGTGCGGGGTGTAAGCTAGCACATTAGAAACTGCCACATTATGTGACGAACTAGATTGCGTGTTTAATTTATTCACATTGAACTACTTTGTCTCCACTATTACTTTTGTTATTCTCAGAAAGCGCAATATTTTGTGTCTGTCTCAATTCTAATTAAAGACCTTATTGATGTCTCTATATTGGTAACAGTCAATTCACAGCCATTATTTGAAGGTACTCAATAAGTGTATTGCCATCATTCCAAAAGCCTGTCGCTCACACACCCAGATCAATGGTGCCGCCAGTCAGTCTCACTCTTCACTGTACCGATGTTAGCAGTCCGCAGACTTCACTCACGCTGCTCACTCTCGCTGCCACTCGACGCTCTGCTGGCTCGTCGTCTTCTCTGTCTTCGCTCACCTGGCGCTTGAATTTAAAAACTATCGACTGAAGTGCCCGTCGTTGCTTATGTAGTCTCACTGACGCGATCTATAAGGTACCTCTTACTCCGATACACGCTGGTAGAGGTTATGGCAATGACCAGAACATCCTTCATAAAATAACCCCAGAAATTCAATCCGCGCGAGGTCGGGAGCGTACGAGTCCCGAGAGGCGCATCTCTGCGGTAGCGGCACGCCTTTGTAAATCTCCGCGTACTCCTCAGGTTACTGGCCTGGCCTTGACACACCGCTTCATTCGCTATAGTGGGACGGGCCTAGAGAAGCAATGTAAAGCAGCAACATCTAAAAATATTTTCAAAGACATACACTACTGTCGACGAAAGTACACTACTATCTTTTCTGCTTTCAATGTTAAAGGCGTTTAAGTGCCCAAATCGACTATATATTATCAGGGTATTTTATAAATATGTTTTTATTACATAGAAGAGTATATTGATATAAGTATGAGAAACATGGAACAATTAATTCACATTGTCTAATTACGGGAGTTAGAGGAATTAATAATTTCTTTATTTTAACATACAGATTTTTAAATTTTGCATAATTGTCATATTTTGCTACTGTTAAAAATAACTGCTGATGCCATTATAAAAAAATTAATGATTTTCATGTAAATTCTTCAATTGCTTCGGCAATAATTTTGTCTTAAGTTTTAAAATAAAATAAAAATTCCAAATAGCCAGAATGTAAAGCCTAATCGCCAGCGAACAATATGCCAGACTACAAAAAAAATTCCGCGTGGCCTTTCTAGGACTTCAACAAAATTACTTTTTCAGAAATAAGAAATTGTTCTTGTATAATTTTTGAAATTTTTTTCGCATAATTTTTAAGGTTAAGTGCTGATAATTCTCCTCAAAAAATATTTGAAACTTCTTTTTAAACTAATGTGGCATTTTTATTAAATTGTTATTGGTATTGTATTACAAAACCTGGAAATATCTAAAAAATACAGGAAAAAACTTTGGCCACTTGAACAGCCTTTAGGGTCCCGCTTGCCTGGCGCTTGAACTGTTTGAAATCCTGTAATGTCGACTAAACTATTAAAAGTGTCCTCAATGTGTTTATCTACGAAAAGACATCCCCCAGAAGAGAACGGGATGGCACTCTAAAGTTACCACGTATGCTGCACACATTGTTTTGCAGCCCCCTAAAATATATGCAGTTAAAAATGACTTTTTCACACTGCGGTATCTTAAAAAATTCTAGCCGGACATCAATCAAACTATGGTAAGAGCCTATATTGAACTTTGCTAAAGGCTTTCCATCAATAAGATGATGCGGTCACCGCTGAAAGTCTCATAGGTACACGCAGCACCACGAGAACACTGCGCTCCAGTTCAGAGCCCTGCGCGTAGAGGCGATGGTGCTCTTGTAGCGCGTGCCAGTGTGACCCTAACAGCTCCCGCGCTCATCGGCCTCAAGCCCGGACAAAGCTTCAAGGAGGCGTGCTCCTCCTCCAAGAGAGGGTGGCCAATAGCAGGGCTGCTAGCCATGTCGTCTAGGCTCGCAAATACGTGGCACGTAGTATACGAACGCAGTTAGTAATTATAGTTAGGGCCAGTGATATTTCGCAAAAAGATTTCGAGACAAGATACAGTCTAAAGCACTGTAGGATCGTCCAGCTTCTTTGATTGGCTAAAAGATGTTCTGGCCCGTGTTAACCGTTTGCGTAAGAATCACGAATGTTCAGTGTCGGAGTTACTTAGTCCTGAGTGGCTTGGTCAAAGACGGGCACGGCACCAGCAGCCAATGGAGCTATAAAAACAGCTGAGGTGTGTATATAGTATTGAAGTCTACTGTGTGCTCCGATTTTTACGCGAAAAGTCACTAGCTCTTAGTATAGACCATTAACGGTTACTGACAACTATTCTGAAGCCCTGCTTAGGTTGCACTTCCAGAATATTCCTCCGCCTCATACACACGAAACTTAGAATCTCACACCAGAGGGCCAATGCACCGCATTCCTGCGCCGTCAGTGTAATAATATTTTGCGTATACATTATTTCCCACTGTAGATTATTCACGGTAAAATAAGCACTTTTAAAGGCGCTGCTAATTTTTTTCCTTTCAGCCAATTTATATATTTCCGTCAGTTTTTTAATATTAATATTGCCATGTGACTAATAAACACAGTAAGTAGATTTCTTGGGGCCAGTGTGGCTGAGAGGTTAGACTGCTCGTCTCCCACCAAAAGGAACCGGGTTCAATCCCCGGCCGGCTCACTCCGGATTTTCGCAAGTGGGTATCGTGCCGGCCGATGCCACTGGTCAGCGGGTTTATTCGGGGACCTCCCGTTTTCCCCAACCCTTCATTCCGATGATGCTCCTTACTCACCTCAATCATCCTCATCGGCTCTCAATGCGTCGCTGTTAAGAGCAGTCCAAATCTCTTCGCTCACTCATTTGAGGTTAGGACACTGTTTAGTAAAAAAAAGTACTTTTAGATGTTTCTATACTTCCTTTAAACAATTTTTAATGCAGTGTGATAAAATTAAAATTGGTAAGAGTTTTGTATTATTATAGAAGGGCTTGTATTTTCAATGAAAATGAAGATAAAATCATACACGTTCTTCAGTGTTGACCATGTGTCTTAGACACATGTTTTGGGGTAGGTCAATGTTATGCAATGCATGCACAGAAGACGAAGAATTGGTGAGTGAATGAGTGAGGATATTTGGGTGGCCCTTAATATAACGAGGTCTTGAGATCCGATGAGGACGAAGCGACGCGAGTATGGAGCAGCGCCGGATTGAAAGTGTGGCGGAAACTGGAGATCCCGAGAAAACCCACCGACCAGCGTCATCGTCCGGCGCGATTTCCACATGCGAAAATCCTGTAATCGAGCCCGGTTCGCCCAGATAGTAGGCGAGTTGCCTAACCCCTACACCACCGCGACCTCTCGCAGAGGATTGGTCCAGTTCGTCCCTAGTCTATGGTTAGAGATGATGGTTTGTTTTGGGAAAAGTTGACTGCTAGTACTCAATGTATTGTACACATGTCTGGCGGTTTTCTTTATTTATCGGTAGAGACCTGAAAAATTCGCGTTTTCATTTCGGAACAAGCTAGAATTCAAGATCCCGTACGTTTGTATTGCTAATGCTATTGGTATACCCGTTAAATTACACCTCCTGGACAACTCTGAGCCTATAATAAATACACAGTAAAATTCAGACAGAATCACCGTCTCCCACTAATACACCAAGCAACCAATGAACAGTGATATCTGCATGATTTTGCATACTAAAATAGAGTATAGCCTACAGGTCATTGAACTCGCGAATTTTTCAGGTCTCTGTTTATTGCCTGTCAAGCATGTATGAAGCTGCTACCCCATTTCACTAGGCGAATAAGGATTCTGATGCAACGAAGTAAAACATTCGTGATTTGTATACAAACAACTGAGCCGAGTCGAAACCTTGGTCATACAATAATAAAACAATAAACTGGCTAGAGTGTTATCGAAGGTACGTGGACTCAAACATTTTTCGTGATTTTCCATTATCTCTGTCTATGGTTTGACCTCTGTAAAGTTCCGTGCTCTGTGGCCACGTGGTGTGTGGCGTGGGAGTTGCACGGTGACGTACAGATGAGGCGTCAAAACAACCCCTCCCTCCCTACCCTTAGGAATGAGCCTTCTTGGCTGGTCTTCTTCCTCGGGCTAGGTACAAGACCGCAATCTGCGACCACAATTCCCGCGTGGACCTGGCTGCCAACACCACGTCAGCAACTCTCTTCCTATTGGCCGACTGGGCCTGCGTGGGTGGCAAGCATGTCGGCTAGACCTTGGCCGCTCTCCAACACACCCCGCCGACACTTCCGGTCTCCGCGTCCAACACTCACTAACCAAACCACCAGAAACATTACCATTGCAACGTTAGAAAGCTCTGTCATAGCTAATACGTGTTTTAATATGGCCAAAAATATATTTAGTTGCCCCTAAAAAATATTTTTTAGTTAATAAAACTTGAAAAGCAGAAAAACTGATTTTGTTCATCCGACAAATTACAAGCCTGAAAAAACAAAACCTACGTGTTTGTTTTAAAAAAAATTAGACTGCCAACAAGATATTTAAGTTGAGTCAACCGTGTATATTTTTTGGCCGCCCATTTGGATGCCTTCTTTCGAAAACACAGCTCTAGATTGTTTGTAATGTTTGTGACAATTAGAATAATAACAGTGTTTGTCACTGAATTAATTGATGCTTAATAATGGCAGAAATACCCTTCGAAAACAAATTTAACCGGAAACTAAAATGTAAGGCTGTAAATCTCGAAATATTTATTTACGCATGTTGCCCAGTATTTGAAATGTATGCATTAAAACCACTTCCCGGGTGTCAGAAGCCAATTCAGCAGAGTTGGCTGGGGCGAAACGATCAGGGGTATACAATTTAGGTTCAGATATCGGTCGACCCTTTTTTAACCTACTTTCCGAAGGAAAGAAAGGCATATGAGATCAATTATCTGTCTGTGTGTATGTGTGTGTAGTCTTTGCGTGTGTTTTCCCTACCTCCCATCAGTCAAAATTCTTCATTTTCTAATTTTGAACGCGGTAACCAAATTTCACCAAACTCGATGCACATATAGTTCTAAGTAAGGACACCTGAGGTTAATAGTTTTTTCGACCACGCTTAGCACTTACTTTCAAAATGGTGGTCATGTAAAAATGTTGAGTAAAATGTCATCTTGGAAGCCGTTCAACTGATTTTAACCAAATGTTGTATGCTGACAAGGCAAGTTGAAAGCATTAAATTAAGAGGTGAGTATTGTTGTTGATCCTCCATTTTAAGTTATATCTCGAAAACTAATCAAACTTTTTCTCAAAATTTGTCACGTAGGTGACACTATGATTGGTCAAGTAAAAGCAAGTAATTAAACTTTATTATATATTTATTTTCAAAATGGCGGTCGTACAAATATTTTAGGTGTAATTCGTATAACTATAATAACGTATAACTAATTTCAACCAAATTTTGTACTCTGACAGTGTATATTACAAGCATCATATAAGACAAACCACAACCACTTTTGTCCGCCGTTTTGGGAGATAGTGCTACACGAATAAATAAAGTTTTTATGTCATATTCCGGGGAAAAAATTGGCATATTCCTACCAAATATAAACAAGTAGTACTGCGGTATGTAATTTTAACTGATATGTTATAGGTATGTCAAACACTTATTTTAAAAATGGCGGCCACGCAGATATTTTATTTTTGTATGTTACATCGTCAAACCCATGTAGTTAATTCCAATGAAACTTTATATGATGGCTCTATTAATTACAACAATTAAATGTGTAAACATAAAATCTCTTTTGTGCGTCATTTTGTAAAATAGTAGCTCTTGACAAATTAAAATTATGTCATCTCCGAAAAAATAACCGATTTCTACCTAATTTTGCAAACAATTAGCATTATGCAGGCTATAAACGAGGGCTGATTCAGAATTCATGGCAACTATCGTATATCTCCCGATAATGACCCAACACAGGAAATGTACTATATACAGTTGAAAGTGTACGACATGTACGTTGTAAAGGTGACACCACATGGGGTATGGATGTAAGAATTTCCGGCAAAAAACAAAGACAAACATGGCTGCTTGAAATCGCCATTTAATTGATATATTCCCGTACAAACTGTACACACTCATGTGAACGGGTGCATATCGTACGTGTACGAGCTGTTTAATATCCTTCAAAGTAGTCTCCGAGGTTGTCCACGGTTCGTTGCCAGCGATGAGGCAGGCATAGTAACAGCATTTCGACGAGAGGTGGCGAACATCGACGGATCTCATGCAGCCGATGGTATTTCCCGTCTGCCTCATCGCTGGCAACGAACCGTGGACAACCTCGGATACTGCTTTGAAGGATTTTGAACAGCTCGTACACGTACGATATGTACCCGTTCACATGAGTGTGTACAGTTTGTACACGAATATACCAATTAAACGGTGATTTCAAGCAGCCATGTTTGTCTTTGTGTTTTACCGGACATTCCTGTACCCCATATGGTGTCACCTTTACAACGTACATGTCGTACACTTTCAACTGCACGTAGTACATTTCCTGTGTTGGGTCATTTTCGGGAGATAAACCGTAGTTGCCATGACTTCTGAATCAACCCTCGTATAGATATAAATTTAAGAGGTTCAGACACACATATTTTCAAAATGGCGGCCATATAATCATTTCAGCTCTGAATTTTTTATCTTCTAAACTGCAAAACAAATTTCAACTTAAATTTGTATGCTGGCAGTATCAGTTATATCAATCAAAATTGTATATGCAAAGTCTCATTTCTCCCCCATTTTGTAAGATAGCTTCACATGGAATAATATAGTTTTTATCCTGTATCTCGGGAAAAAATCTAACCGATTGATTTCAAATTTGGCGAAGAAGTTATACTGTGGTAGGCTATATTAATTTATATGAGTTAAATATGCAAGTTTCTTATTTTCTGAATGTCGCCTATACAAACATTTTAACTTTGTGTGTTGTATCTACTAAACCATGAAACCGATTTAAATTGAACTTTTTATATTGTATCCATGACAGATGTGATAATAAATTAAGATTTTTCCCTCCATTTTTGAAGATCGTCACATGATCAATGGAGGTTTTATACCATATCTTGAGGGTAATCAGCCGATATGCATACAGAGATACTCCTTTGCCGGATTTTTTCAATGTATGGTCCGGTGAGTAAAATGAACATTTTGTCATATTTGCGGAATAATTCTACTAATTTGCACAAAATTTTGCACACCTACAGAAGGCCATGTAAAGTTGCATGATTTAAATGTGGTCAGAGAATAATTTTAAAAACTGGAGGGGCCATATAAATATATTTGTATGTTGGCGTATTTATTTGACAATTTTTATAAAACTATTTATGCTGACATCGTCTATTACCAACATCGTGTACACAGCCACTTTTTAAGCAATTTTGTAAGATAGCCCTATTTAAGAAAATAAGGCTTTCATGCCATATCTTAAAGACCAATAAACAGATTTCCATACAATTTTTCACACACGTAGNTGGGGGCCATATAAATATATTTGTATGTTGGCGTATTTATTTGACAATTTCTATAAAACTATTTATGCTGACATCGTCTATTACAAACATCGTGTACAGAGCCACTTTTTAAGCAATTTTGTAAGATAGCCCCATTTAAGAAAATAAGGCTTTCATGCCATATCTTAAAGACCAATAAACAGATTTCCATACAATTTTTCACACACGTAGCGTTATGGTAAGCCATGCACTCATATGTGTTTTCGTGGCTCAGGCACTTATTTTCAAAATGATGGCTGAGTAAATATTTCAGGTTAGTGAACCCTATCATTGAAAACATTACACTGATTACATCCGAAGTTGGTGCTCCGAATTCTACCTCTCTAATGCAGTTGATTGTAAGCTAGCTTAATATTACGAGTTTTTCTGAATTAAAACCCTGGGTAAGTTACATGTGTATTTTCATTTTCTTTATGATGTTTCACATGCTCCTGGTTTCATCTGTAATGATATTGCTGTCAATGAGACGTCAATGCCAACCTGCCATCTAAGCTTTTAATAACCTCACAAACATATATTGCACCCGTGTAGATGGAAGTATGCTCTTTAGCAGACACCTGAATAATTCGCGGATTCATTTTGGGACAAGCTAGGATTCAAAACACGTTCGTTTATATAACTTAAGCCATTGGTCCACGCGGTGTTTGACACCTCCTGGTGAACGGTGTCCAATTGTCGCCTTCCGCTGTGGCAGCAGACAACCAATGCGCAGTTGATATCAGCATATTTGTACATAAGACTGTTGAGTCTAGCCTGCAGGTCATTGAACTCGCGAATTTTTCAGGTCTCTACTCATTAGCTATCAGTAACTTCTTGTTTATATTAACCGAAAATGTTTAATTTAAGTACAGCGATACAAATATTTATTAGCACCAACCGAATTTACAGTTCGGGGCAACCAAACAAGAACAACAAAATAGTTTGGTTTTGAACAACAACATATTTTATCGCCTATATTCAAACAATTTGTTTGGTTGCGCCAAACAAACTTTTTTTGGTCAAGAAAATATTTTTTCTCTGTGAGTTGCACTCGAATTTCGTGGGAAGTGTTCCTACTCAAAGCCATTCCGAAAACATCGTCCCATCCGATACCCACGTCGATGAATAAGGACATGAAGCACATGCACTTCTCTCTGATTGGCTGAAGTTCCCTGCACCTCTCACTGGCTAATGTTTACTGCTCACGCCATCGAACACGCAGTTCTTTGTTCATTACTTGTGAGAAGCTCGTTCTACACAAGTGCACCGTACGTTAAAATAATTGTATTATTATTTTACTAGCTATTCGTAGTGGGGTGATGTTACAACACCATTTATTTACCACCATCTCGTTTCCCTTGCTGATTTAAAGTTTTAAAGCCTTACTGGACGCCTATAGATGCCATAAATGTTATCCCAGCTTTACCAAAACACCTTCGGTCAGCTCAAAACTGCACCTGCAGTTGTGAGGTGCTATATAACATTAATATATGCTGACACTGAGCTGTTGTTTTCCTCCAAAGGACGTATACTGTCACTTGTGTTATTACATACTCGTATTAACGATATAAATTGCTATGTTTCACTTTCTGTCCTGCCAGTAGTTGAAATTTATTTTCTTAACGGGGGCTTTGTTTATTTTCCTTTCATTTCATTATTGGGTATTTGTTTGTTTTAGTTGTTCCTGACCAGTCAATTGTTTGACTTCGTTCTCATGTAAGACAGAAGAACCGTTTGTTTAAGACGGCTGGTACGTCGTGTCTGTTAATGTCTAAATGTACAAATATTTTCATATCAAGGAACTGTATCACTGTCCCTTTAACCTATTCAATCCCGAGTTCATTTATGGGGCCGCGGTGGTACAGTGGCTACACTAATCGCCCTTCATATAGGCGAACTGGGTTCAATTCCCAATGGGGTCGCTCCCGGATTTTCGCATGTGGGAATCGTGCTGGACGATGCCACTGGTCGGTGGGTTTTCTCGGTATCGCCCGTTTCCCCGCCTTAGCATTCCGGCGCTGCTCCATACTCACCTCGATTACCCTCTTCGGCTCTCAAGACCTCGCTGTTAAGAGCCGCTCAAAACTCTTCACTCACTCGTCACTCACTCTATGATTAACTTCAGAACTGTGTGTAAGGGGAGACTGGGTACGGTTGTGCCAGGGTACGAAAGTGACAGTCGAAATATTAGCCAAAGTATAGGGATTAGCGAGTTGTGGTAATGGCGAAGGGAAGGGCTTGCATGTCTTAACCCGTGTCACAGTATTGCGTCAGCCGCTGCGCACTGCGTACGCTAGGAGAGACCCGCATTTGTTTTTGACAGTCAAAAGTAAGTATTTTTGTTCGATTTCTTTTGATAATTGTTGTTACATATATAAAGATTGAGCATTAAGTGTTATTTATCAATATAACATATACATTAGTAAATAAAAACCAGTGATTACTTTGTTCATAGATTATTTCATTTTGGCATGGCGTTTGTTTTTATGAAAAAAAGTGCGTTGGGTACGGTTGTGAAATTTTTTGTGGGTACGGTTGTGACATAAGTAAAAGTTGTGTTTTATTGTTTTAGATGCCCAGACAACGCTCGCGGAAGACCGAAAGGGGGAGGCACGGCATTACTCAATACGAAAATGCATATATTGAAACAAAACGAGGTGTATCTCTGCGACAAGCAGCATAAATATTTCAAATTAATCGAATGTCCTTGTTCAGATACATTCGTAAACGTGATAGCGCCGGCACGGATGAGAATGGAAATGCCCGTGGTAATGTCAGCATGGGGTACATCGCTCACAATAAAGTGTTTTCGGAAGAACAAGAGCAGCAGCTGTCAAAATACTTAACACGTTGCACGGACATTTATTTCGGCCTCTCTCCTAAAGAGGTGCGGAAGTTAGCTATTGNCGTTGTGCGGACATTTATTTCGGCCTCTTTCCTAAAGAGGTGCGGAAGTTAGCTTTTGAGCTTACAAATAAATATAATCTAAAACGACCAACTACATGGGTTGAGAATGAGATGGCTGGCGAGGAATGGTTGCTAAAGTGTCTTATTAGTTGTAAGTGATGGGTATTTGATTTGTTTTGTTGCAAAGATATTTTGATATTGATGTTAATTAACATTTCTTTTATATTTTTATTATGAATAGTTATGCTGGTTTTTAGGTAAAACAATAATTTTGAGACTCATTGTAATGTGAAGACTGGTTTTAATAATTACCTATTATGTATATAAATGCTATAGTGCCTTATTAGTTATAAGTGATTGAAGTGTTCCCAAACATACTTGTTTCTGTTCCTTTTCCTTTCAAAAGAATGTTATGTAATATTAATGTTAGAGTGTTGCAATAAAAGTGATTTCAGACCATTTCAGAGTATTATTAAACCTGTCACTTTCGACCCCAAGCACTGTCACAACGTCCCCTGGGGTGTGGTCGGTTGTGACATTTTCCCTTTTATTTTAACTTGCTCCTGTGTGCAAACCATTATGTTTAGGGATAACATTTTAATTAATTGTATGTAGGGTTTTGTAGAAATTATACGGTAAATAACTTTTTGTTTAGCTAAATGGTATACATACAAAACTATGGCCGATCAAATGCAAAATGGCACAACCGTACCCAGTCTTCCCTACATAATGTACACAGGCGAAAATCCGGGAGTGACCCAGCCAGGGATTGAACCCGGTTCTCCTTGGTTGGAGGCGAGCACACTAACCGCCCAGTCTCCATGGCTCCTATATCACTGATAGAATGAAGTAAGAAAATGAATAAACCTATAATTACAATATTTTCAGAAATATATGAGGTTTCGACATCGCATAGTGATCTCATTTAATACAGCAATTAAAAATTATTTGCAAATGTTGTATATATGCCAATATAATGGAATTATTAAGAAACAAAAAAAGCACGCATAAATCTGGTGCCATCGATAGGGGAAAAAATTAACCAACATTATTCATTATGGATTATGGCTCATGCCTTTATTTTGTAATTCGCTCAATGGCTTTTTAGTTTACACCTTCTGGAAATCCCTTGGATCTGTGAGTCTGTATATGGCAATATGGTACTCATAAAGACTAATTGAAGAAGAGATCAGGAGCAAAAATTAAAGAATGCAATGAATAACGTAGAGGAACCGATAAGAAAAATCAAATTGTCCTCAAGAGAGAAGGCAGAAAGAATGATAGTGGAAGGCGCAATAACAAAACACCATAGTTATTCGAGAGGCAATCAGTGCATCTCGTCATTAACTTTAAGTTGACAAAAATTTAACTTTCACCATAATGACCACGGCCTTGAACTTTTCCACAAACTGTGATCTGTATTTTATATAAGTTGGGGTTTGGCCTAACACGTGTTGAAGGAAGGACACAACAAAGGACTCCTTTATTCCATCACACGCGGGTAAAAAAATATTAGTTTTAAAAAGACATCACCAATAATGAACAAAAGGGATCCAATGAATGCGCTAAAACAAACCCTTCTGGCAGTGACTAAGTGAGTCGAACCCGAACCGTCTCTAATGAGGCACTTCTGATAACATCTGGAGAAGTGCCAGTTATCCTATTGTCCAAGGATAACGATCGGAAATGGAAGATGAAAGAGCAAATCAGAAGAGGGAAGGGAATTGGAAACAGAACTGCTCACCGTACTGGAGAGGAGATGGAACCATGCTGAAAATGGAACCATTACCTGTGAGCTCTTTTTGACAAGTGCCAACAAGTAGGTCACAGTGAGTAGACACTCGGAAATTTCGCGGATTCATTCTGCAACAAGTTAGACATCGCAACTCGTTGTGTATTCGAGTTTATTTAAGTTTTTAATTCGCTGTTACTGCATTTTACCTGCAGAGTAGGTGGTACGTGATTCGGTTCTTGTTTCATTAGCAGGTTCGTTATTGGTTGAACGAGGTTCGGGGAGGAGTGTCTTACCAACTGTGTTACAATAGGAGTTTATACTCCCATGTACATTTTGTTGAAGTTTAACTTGTCCTGAAACGAATCTGCGAAATTTTCTGGTCTCTATCAATGAGCAGAGCTCTGAAAAATTCGCGAATTCAATGACCTGTAGGCTATACTCTATTTTCGTATGAAAAATCATGCAGATACCACTGTTCATTGGCTGCTTGTTGTATTAGCGGAAGACGGTGATTCGGTCTGCATTTTACCGTGTATTTATTATAGGCTCAGAGTTGTCCAGGAGGTGTAATTTAACGGGTGGACCAATAGCATTAGCAATACAAACGTACGGGGTTTTGAATTCTAGCTTGTCCCGAAATGAAAAAGCGAATTTTCCAGGTCTCCATCAATGAGTATTTATTCGGACCAATCCCATTGGGACTCTGCAAACTTAAGTGGTAGATATTCGTATTGAGCTTGACTAGCCATATTGCAAAAGAGTGTGGCATCCAGGAATAAAGCTGTGTGGGGCTGGAGGCTATGAAGAAACTCGGCCAGAAATCAGACACTTAAACAAGCAGAAGGTCTTTCCTCACTGATTGACTTCGTGATCAGTAACGCGTTGCACAACGTGTGCAACAACTTAATAAATAAGACAACAAAATGACTTGAATTTTTTTGACGACTGGGGGTCGCCGATGATGCATAAGGGCATCTAAGAGCACTGATGAATTCTGGGCATATTTTTATATAGTATATTTGTGCTATCTTCACACTTTTTGAATAAAATCTCTGAAAAATTATCTCTTGTGGCGTGTTTGGTTGTTCCCTGACTACGTTATGAATTATACGCGTTTTCAACTCCTGTAGATACAAAAATATTTAATATTTGGTTTAATTATTGTTTTACTTATATTTTACCTATAAACTATAAAAAAAATTTTTTATAGGCTGTTTACGGTAAAGTGAGTCCTTTTAAGACTCTGGTTACTTTTTCCTTTCAGACATTTTTTATCCTTCAGCCATCTTTTTAAATAAATATTGTCATGTAAGGAAAAAACACAGTGTGTATATTCCACCGCATTCAGAAGTTAACGTCATAGGCTAAAATAAAATATATTTATTGAATATTTTTCCAAATGAGAAGATTTTCCAAAGTTCTCTCTATACCGTGAATGGCCTATATCAATATTAATAAAACCGAGAAGAAGTAGGTATGTTGGTAATGTCTAGAAAGAAAAAGTTATCATGTAAATTGTTATTAAAGTGAATACGCACAAATACGGTGAGTTGTCCCTTTGCAGTGGTTTTCTAGACCTAGTTAAGCTTTGTTCCAACGAGGTGGAGGAATATCCTGAAGGCAGAACTGTAACAGGGCCTCAGAAAAGTTGCAAGTAACCGTGAATGGATTATAATCATGGTGGGTTATCGAAGAAAGGTAAACAATAAATACAGACCCTGAGATTCCGCGTTGTATTTGAACATCAAGCTTGATTTCACTATCGTGTTCGTTCCGAAGAACCAAGAGGCGGTTTATTGGCTGCCATCCTTGTAAAAATGCATTTCCTTCTTTGACTTTATTATACTTAATTCAGGCACTGGAGTGTTACATGCTTTCTATTGGCCGAGAGTCCTCCTGGGTGAGTCAAGTTAACGATCGGCACTCACACAAGTGAAAGCAGTGGAAGATACTTGTGATGTATATTATTTCACCAAAACACAATATAAAAGTCATAGGTTCTGTAAAAATAAACAAGAGAAAGGCAAAAAAATTCTTCCAGGATAACTTTAATAAATATTTATTTGTCAGTGTCCTGAAGGTGGCGGGGATCATGGCATTTCTTGTGAAAATTTCTCTTCCGTTGGCATCGAGGAATTCATCCCATATTTCCGTTATCAAACACTAGAGCTTCGTCATTTTTTTTTATTGGTTATGTGTGCATTGTTGACGTCCGTTGTCTGTTAAGCTATTTCCGTGCCTTCGACAAAATTATTGCGTAAGAACTTAACCATTTAAGTCGCGAATTAATTTACGTGCCAAAGTGTTGCAATCATTAAATTTTTGGTGTGCACTGTACTTGGGTTGAGTGTACTACTCGCAACCAGTGAACAGAGTTGCTGCGTGTTTGTCAATGTTAGCATTAACCACTCACAAACGAGAGATACAGTCACTTCAGCAAATAAGACTTCACCCAAGGAAGATGCTCAAAACACCGGACACTGATTCCATTTTGTGTACAGTGCCGACCACAAATATTCTTCATTTGAAACATGTTGACTATCGTGGACACAGGGCCCGGGTGGGTTGATACATTTAAACTGATCTAAAATAATATTGTTACAAGACGCTACACTGGTGTCTCAGAGTTCGTGAAGGCTGGAGGTCTTAATTAAAGTAAAAGAACCAATTTCGGTTTTTAATTTATATACGCCACTGTAATTTACTGCATAAATGTATCTATCTCCACTTTAACTCTTGTTATTCTCGGCGAGCGCAATATAAAATGTATATCGCAATTCTAATTAAAGACCTTATCAATGTCTATATATTAGTTTTAGTCAGTTAATTCACACTCGTTATTAACACGTGTTCAGTCTATATATTGCCATTATTTCAAATGACTAACTTACGCTCACGCATCCAGCTCAATAGTCCCATTTGCCAGTCGCACCCTTCACTGTACCGATGCTCGCAGTCCGCAGACTTCTCTCCCGCTGGGCGCTCTCGCTGTCACACGTCGCTCTGCTGGTTCGTCTCTTCGCGGTCTTCAGACACCTGTCGTCTATTGTCACACAATCGTCCAAAATATAAACTCTAGAACTGTCCTCTCGGAGGCCCGTCGTGACTTATACAGTCTCGCTGGCCCGATCTAGAATGTTCCCCACACGCCGAGTCACGCCAAGAGAAGTCAGGGCGTTTACCAGAACATTACTTAAATATATCCTCGGAAATTCAACCCGCCCAAGGTCAGGATCCCACGACTCACGCTAGGCCTATCGCGGCGGCAGCCATTTGTAAATCTCCACGCGCTTCTTGGATTTGCGCTCGCCCGACCAGCGCCCATTCCTTCTCACACACATTAGAAGAACTTTAAGAGCGGTACAACGATTCATACTAATAAAACTGGCAAATTTAACCTCAACAATATCATTTCAAGCAATAGTAACAATCAATAAAACAATACCGATAGACTATAGTATACAGAATAAAATTATAATATACCAATTACTACATGAAGAAAATGAGATTATATACAAAGATGACGTATACAGAAAACAAATGTTAGATGGAGTACCATGGATAACGGTGAATAATAATGAATGCCCTATAGGAATTAAAGAATTAAAAAAATATTTTTATATGAAACAAGTGTAAATTATTGGCACCAGGAATATAAAAATGAAATTAATATAGGGCTAAATATTAAGAAATATATTCACAATATTAATGATTGGTATAATAGCAATAGCAAAATTAAAATACAAACATTAAAAATTCTAACAGGACATTGCCAAATTAAAACCTATCTCAAAAACATCAATTAAATAGAAGAAGACATCTGTCAATGCTCCCAAGGGATACAAGATCTGGACCATTTATTATACTTTTGTGAACTATTTAATGAAGAAAGATTAAAGTTAATTTATCAGTTAAGACAAAAAAACGAAACATGGCCTCTACAACTATAAAATATATATATAATAACGAAATAGCCGAATATATCAACGAATTCATTCAGGACATCTATTTAATAGTCAAAACAATGAATGACAATTTGGAAACTTAATAACTATAGACTATAGANTATAGACTATAGAAGATGATAAAGATGAAGATAAATAAACAAAAAGAAGTGATGATGGGGATAAAGAGGAGAAGGAAGATCAAAAGGATATGGTTAAGAGGAGGAAGAAATTAGATATGAAGAAGAAGTAGTAATATACAAGAACAAGAAGAAAATTATAAGGAGTAGTTGTTGAGGAGTATGAAGTGAAGAAGAAGAAGAGAAATAGGAACAACAAGAGTAAGAAAATAGTAAAAAACAAATAAGAGAAAGAAATAAGAACACGAAGAAGAGGAATAGAAGATAAAGTTGTTGAGGAAGAGGATGAAGAGAAGAAGAAGAACAAAAGAAAGAAGAATAAGAAGTAAAGATGATTAAAAAGATTTAAAGGTATTGAAGAATGATAAACGACGAAAGGATAATAAAAAGAAGATGAAGAATCCATAAGAAAGAAAAAGATGAAAATTAAGAAGAAGGATAGGAAGGTGTGGAATAAGGGGAAAAGAAAAGGGAAAGAAGAAGAAGAAAACTTGAAAACTTTAAACTTTAAAGTAAAGATTTAAATGAAGAAGAAGTAAAGAAGGTCGAAAGATTAACTGATTGAAAGAAGGATATAAGAAGAAGATATTACATGATAATTAAAGAGTATGAAGATACTATAAGAAAGAAGTAGATGAAGAAGACGAAGAAGAAGGGGAGGAAACAAGAAAGAATAGGAAGAGGAAGAGGGAATGAAGAAGAAGACTCTAGATAAAGGTCAGGCGTCCCGACGAATATGGGTATTATAGGAAGTAGCTGTTGAGGATGAAGTGAAGAATCAGACGAGAAATAGGAACATAGGAGGAAGGAATTTAAATATACAAATAATGGAAAGAAATAAGAAAATGTAGAAGAAGGATAGAAGAAGTTGTTAAGGAAGAGGATGAAGAGAATAAGAAGAAAAAAGAAAAGAAGAATAAGAAATAAGATGGTTAAAAAGATAAAAGGATATGAAGAATGATAAAAGAAGAAAGGATAATAAAAAGATGAAGAATATATAAGAAAGAAAAATATGAAGAAGAAGAACAGGAACGTGTGGAATTAAGGAAAAAGAAAAGGGAAGGAAGAAGAAGATTCCCAAGCCCAATAAGATTCCTTGCCAGTGGAAGTAGCCAGAATGATTATAATGAATAGAAGATTAATAATCAAAAACCTCGGATGGCCTTTGGCTAAGAGAGGTGAGGTGGAAATGAAATTTTTTTTTCTCACGCGAGCAGCGCCGATCAAGGGAAATGATGCAGAGCAGACAGCGTGTAAAGGCATTTCGCGGTACAGTGAGCACTTCTTAAAGCCCAGTTTAAGACCTAAGTGNTGAAATTTTTTTTTCTCACGCGAGCAGCGCCGATCAAGGGAAACGATGCAGAGCAGACAGCGTGTAAAGGCATTTCGCGGTACAGTGAGCACTTCTTAAAGCCCAGTTTAAGACCTAAGTGTATGCACGTTGTGTATTCCTCCGCCTTGTGTAAAATTAATCGGTACATGGACCTGATCACTTTATTCATGCGTCGGTCAAGTAAAACTGTATAATTATCAGTAAAGTTAATATTTTACAAACCTACTCATTTTTACGCTTTGACGGATTAAAAAACAGAAAGCGAAAGATGTAATTCAAGTTATCACAAATGGTTACCTAACACTTCTTATTCAACGTTGAGATGTGGAACTACTTTACCTCCATCGTTAGCAACTTTACTGGGCGCATGTCACTCAGTGCACCCGTTAAAATATGTCCAGGTATGAGCTGTGACTGTTTTCTAAGGTCGATTTCAAAAGTATTCACTTTATCGCGAACAGCCGTTAACAATATGTAATGTATAGACATCCAAATAATTCGCGTTTTCATTCCGGGACAAGCTAGAATTCAAAACCCTGTACGTTTGTATTGCTAATGATATTGGTCTACCCGTTAAATTACACCTCCTGGACAACTCTGAGTCAATAATAAATACATAGTAAAATTCAGACCGAATCACCGTCTTCCGCTAATACAATAAGCAACCAACGAACAGTGATACCTGCATGATTTTGCATGCAAAAATAGAGTCTAGTCTGCAGGTCATTGAACTCGTGAAGTTTTCAGGTCTCTAGTAATGTATTATTTTGCCGGTCTGTCATATTAAGTTAGCTGATATTATCGCGCTCTTGATTCTCGCTCCTGGCTGCTTTGACGAAGCTCTTTCGAATTATTTCGGCTGCTGTTTGAACAGATCGAAGTGCAATTTGTGTTTCGACCGTCCTGGTCGCTGACTTTTATTTCAGCGTATCTTGATGGTGGCCATATTGCGTTTCGCTAGACCAAATCGTTTCAGTTAAAATAAGTAATTATTATAGTGCTGACGATAATAACAATCCTGCCAACAAAGTGTATTCTGTACAAACCGTTCCAGCGGCCAGGAAAATAATTCATATCTGCAATTCGGAAAACTTAAGAGACTTTGCCTAATAGGCTGCACTCTAAATCCGAACCAGAGAATGTCAGTTGATGAGTAACAGCTTACCGGCGAATCAAAAAAATTAACTGGAAACAAGTGGTTTATAGCAGTGACATTATTCACAATCAGTGGGAAATCACAAATAAATGAGTGAAATTCAACCACTTTATTAATACGTTATCTGGCACTGATAAAAAGTCGCTCAGTTCTCAATATTTTCACTGATTTTGCTCAGTTCTCACTGATTCAAGTTTGCAAGGTGTGTTTAGCACCCAAAAACCGCTCTGTAGATGATTTACATATAAATTAAATAATTTGTAAAAATAATCATTACAAATATATGATTGTGGAACAAAACGTATTCTGTAGTCAGTACAAAGTAATTTAAAATTAATTTTTCCTGAAATCCCATTCGACAGGAAAATTACATTTTTTTTTTTATTAGAGAATGCTTATTAACGTTCATGGTGTTATACCTGAAAGCTTATCAGGTGACGGCTTCCAATCTAACTTATAACCTAACTTAAACTAACGCCCATGCTTTACCTGGGATTTGAACCCGGAGCCTCCCGCACCCCAAACCGGCGGCGCACCAACCGACTGCGCTACGGAAGGTCGGCAGGGAAATGACAGCTACAGTGTCTAACATTGGTGACTAAAATTTGAAACGTAAAGATCAATTACACTGGTCAACATGATTTTTTTCACAAAGAAACTGAATAGCGACCCTTAGTCCAGTTTTTTATGCTGAATTAAAATATGTAATGAGGTTTATTCCATCAGGCATAGTTTTCTTGTGACAGTCATTCTCGCGTAATGAACTTCTGTATGATGCTACTCGCTCCCTGTGAGATACAGGGCGGGTCGTAGGGTACGAGTTACCTCTCTGGCGCAGACTACGGGTGCCTTGGATGTCGAGGGTTGAAACTTCTGTGGCCGTAAGGGCAAATCTTCGTCGGGGGCGAATTTGTTTGGAGGCAGGTTGTACTCTTTCTTACCAAGATGACTGTTATCCTCTGCGGAGGGGAGAGGCGGGGGAAGCAATAACTTGGTCTCTCAGGGTTTTAATAAAGAAGTCTATATTAGGCAAACAATATACATACACTGTCGGAATCTGTACCCAGCAAGTTGGGAGCCTTAAGGGCGGATCAAATACCAAAATGCTCACGGATTTTAACGAAGTGGGCGTTAGGTGTCGGAGACTCAAGGGCTTCTTGAGCGACGAACGCTGGCACTTAGCTGTATCTGACTCGGAGTTTTCCCGCGTGTCTTGACTCGGTGGCGACACCGCAAGACGCCTTCTGCCTTTTCCCACGCGTCTCACTCAGGGTGCCTCTGCGACACCCCTACACGCCTTCTGCCTTTTCCCACGCATCTTGACTCGGAGGATCTCGGCGACACCGCAAGACGCCTTCTGCCTTTTCCCACGCGTCTCAACTGCCTGTCAAATATTGCATTGTTTTAGTAAGGAGATGGCCAGTAGCCAGTATTGAAATTCTAGTGAGACTGGCAACACGTGTAGTGGTTTTCTACTGTATATTGTTTTTATTTCTAAGTTTTATGAGTTTTGTAAACGTTTCAATATGCCAAGAGAGTGTTTAAATCAGTGGTTCCCAAAGTGGTCCAGGTGGACCCCCAGGGGTCCACGGAAGACTTAACGGGGGTCTACGTTGGGTGTAAAAAAAAATGGGGGTCCATAATCGTAAGCGGGGGTCCATGAAAATTAATTTGGTTTCGATGGTGAAGAACTAAAATGTTGGTTTGACTTCTCCTATCGATTATAGGCAGTGACGACGTGATGGTTCAGTGGTAAGTAAGCCTGCCTGCCGAACCAGCCGTCCCGGGTTCGAATCCCGGTCCGGGCAAATATTTATTATTTATTTATTATAATATTTTAAGAAGCTCAGCGACTGTTACTTGTAAAAACTTGCATTATTCCATATTCAGTACAACGCGTTGAGACTTGCCGTTGCCGCGCCGGCCGCCGTCCCGTCCGCAACGCTTGTTCAGACGTGCAAGTTAATACGACTTGTGTTGTATATGCTTGCAATCTTCCATGAACTTGTTTGATTCTTCACCAATATAAATAAGAATGTCAAGGATAAACGTTACTCATTTGTTTCCGGAATTTCATAAAGAAAAGTGAATCGATATTAGTGTTGGCCAGTGACGGAATTTGTTTCCAGACTTTCGAAAAGAAAAGTAAAGTGAATCGATATTAGTGATTGCCAGTGTCGGAAAAGTAAGTACCTACCTGCCTATTTGTTATATGCATATAGTTTTATTTTATATATTTTATTTTACAATTTATTTTAAACAAAAAATGGAAATTAAATGGAAAGAAATCTCTTCCAACCAACCTGCTATATGAGATAGGTATATTTATAATGTATTATTTTATGGAAGTATGTAAGTAAGTTCAGTATTTAATTTTTACTACGTACCTACTACACGCAAACATTACAAATATATTACTTATTACAATATAAATTTTATATTGTAATAAGTATATTATGTATAATACTGAACTTCCTTACATATTTCGATAAAATAACAGAAAGCCGAAAAAGATTGAACTTATTGTCCCTACTTTATTTTTATTACCTATCTAATTTATTTAATTATTGCGGAGTTTTGATATCAAAATATTGTTTAAGTAAAATGTTCTATAGAATTTACAGAAATATATTAAAATATGAAAAATGAAATAATAATTTTATATCACATTAAAATAAGTTCAGCCGTTTTCATAAAACTCTATTATGGATCTTAGCGATTTATTGCTTTTAATAATTGGAAACAGTTTGCTTCCGGAACTTTGTTTATTTTATAATATAAATAATAATTGATTAATCATATTCTGTTAAAATAGCCATATCCTGTTAAGTTAGATCGCCTTAAAATTACTAAAACAAAGTTTTTATTTATAATAAATGTCCATCCATTAACTATACTTTGTACCGGCTTAGATTCTTCTAGTGTCGTCAGTACAGTGTTGAATATGTAAAATTTGGTTTTCTTCCATCAAAGACAGACAAGCGATTGCCCACATGCCTTTTATGCAACAAAGTTTTGAGCAATGACTCTATGAAACCATCAAAGCTGGAAGATCATCTAAGAAGGTGTCATCCTGATAAAATAGGTAAAGATTTGAAATATTTCTAAACATTGAAGGAAAAATATGAAAAGAGACCCACCGTGCACAGTATGTTCGCTTCAACGTCTGAAAGCAACGATGATGGCTTGCGGGCATCTTACAATATCTCATTACTTATAGCAAAATCTGGAAAACCGCACACCATTGGAGAACAGTTAATTTTACATTCTGTAGAAGAGGTTTTAAAAACTGTTCTGCACAAATCTTCATTTGACATACTCAAGAGAATTCCTTTGAGTAACAACACTGTACAAAGACGTATTGATGAAATGAGCTCTGATGTTGAAAGTTTCTTGTGTGATTTTCTGCAAACAACTCATTTTTCTATTCAACTGGACGAGTCAACTTCACCTGGCAATGAAGCATTATTATTGACATATGTTCTATTTGTTATGGGCGAAGAAACTCATGAAGAGCTACTATTCGCGAAAACTTTCAAGACGGACACTAAAGGTGAATCAATATTTAAAATCCCATCCCGAGTGATTTTTTTTAAGGAAAAATCGATTCCATTCACAAACGTTATTTCGGTGGCAACAGATGGAGCTCCTGCCATGGTCGGGCGATATCGTGGGTTTATAAGCCATCTTAAAAGAATTATACCAGAGGTAACTGCAATTCACTGTGTTATCCACCGACAACATCTAGTAGCGAAAAATTTGAGTGATAGATTGCACCAATCGCTTCAATTTGTGATTAATGCAGTTAACGAAATAAGAAGCAATGCATTGAATACGCGCTTATTTGTACAATTGTGCGATGAAAATGATGAAGACTTCCAACGATTGCTGTTACATACCGAAGTACGCTGGTTGTCGAAAGGTGCATGTTTATCAAGATTTTATTTACTTTTTGACTCAGTTTTAGAGTTTCTGGAAAGTAAAGATCCTGATTAAAAAAAAAACCTGATCAATTTTAAAGCAGACATCGCGTATTTGACAGATTTGTTCAAAAAATTTAATGACGTCAACTTACAGTTACAAGGGGACAGCCTCAATTTAATAAAAACTAAGAGTGTAATTTCAGCTTTTCTTGGTAAATTGAAATTTATGAAGGAAAATATTGGTCGGCGCGAATTTTCACAGTTTTCAAACTTGTCGCAGGTAGAATGCCTTGATGAAGATATTCAGACATACGTCCAACATTTGATTGCCCTGCATGATGATTTTAAAATCAGATTTGAAGATATTCTGTCGATGGAAATACCACCATGGATCATAAATCCATTTGATGAAACGGAAGTGGAGAATGTGATATTAAAAGAGGAGCTACTCGAGCTTAGCACTAATGAGGAGCTGAAAGTGACATTTAAAAGAGGATATCAAAAATTTTGGCTGCAGGCAGAAATACCCGAAAAATATCATGGACTGTTGGGAATTGTGCAAAAGCTTCTGATAGCGTTTCCCTCGTCGTATCTTGTCGAAAAAAGTTTTAGTGCCGTTACAAACTTATTAACAAAAAAAAGGAGCAGATTGAATATCACAGAACGGGGAGATTTGCAGTTATTCCTTACTAAACTCAAGCCAAATATTGATCATTTGCTGTCATTCCATCAAGTACATCCCTCTCATTAAAATTATATTTTTTTTGTAATTACCATTGCAGAAGTTACATTACGTTATAAGTATTTAATTTTAATTATATTATGACTGTTATAACAATAATAATTAATAGTGTAATAATTTATATATTTGAATAAATACCTACAACACAAGAAAATATACTATATTTATTTTTACCACTCCGAATATGAAGTTTTCTAAATAAAATTTGTGAGAATTGATTGGTTCTTGTGCTGTGATTCATTGTAGATTTCAAACAAGTAAAGTTGGATGGAGTCACTTTTTCGATTGGCCAACTTTGCTTTTTTAACATCCACTCACAGCACAATCAATTAAAATTTAATTGAATATTTGTTTAGTCAATTTTATTATCAAATAATTAACCCTATCAAGCAATCAATTGTAACCTTTTTTTTTCGAAATCTGTTAATTCGTCGTTGAAACTTAGCCAAAACGCAAGTTTCCATAGATAGATCTAATCTTCACTTTTTTTCTTCGAGATTTAGAAATTGGTAGTAAAGCAGGGGGTCCACCGGATCCAGCAAATTTTGAAAGTGGTCTATGAAACAAAAGAGTTTGGGAACCGCTTGTTTAAATCAATCAAACAACTTTTGGTATGTGTGTGGTGAACTGAGCTTCAAGTCTCAGAGGCGAAATTTCACACCACTTGTGAAGAAATGTTATGAGCTTTATTTTGGGTGTAAAGCTGGTGATTTCGATAAAGACTGGGCCCCAAATATATGCTGTGTATCATGTGTTAGGCTTCTCACTGGATGGAAAAATGCCATTTTCAGTCACTATGATTTGGAGGAAAAAGAAGGACCATTTAACTGACTGTTATTTCTGCTTAACCAACATTAAAGGAATTAATTCCAAAACAAAATATACAGTTAAGTATCCCAATTTGGCTTCTGTAATGAGACCTGTGCCACATAGTGAAGAGTATCCTCTACCAAAGTGTCCAGATTTCATGACCTTAAGTGATAACTCCGACTCCGACCCAGCTCATACTGAAGACGAAAGAAAGGAGAGAAGTGACCCTACATTTGAAGCAAGTAGTTCATCAGAACCTCACCTTTTAACTCAAGAAGGTCTTAATCATCTTATACGGAATTTAAATGTGTCTAAACAGTTGCCTGAGTTTTTAAGTTCCACGCTCAAAGGTTGGAATCTACTCCAAAAATATACATGGATATGCATTTATCGTAGTCGCGATAGTGATTTCAGTGAATACTTCTCTAAATAAGGCCATGTAGTTTTTTTGTAATAATGTTTGTTCATTAATGGAGGTTCTTGGACATCAACACCAGCCAGATGAGTGGTGATTGTTCATAGACTCATCGAAAGTTAGTTTGAAGGCTGTACTACTGCATTATGGGAATGAATTGCCATCAATACCTGTCGCGCATGCCAGTGATATGAAAGAGACATATGAAAATATGAAATTGGTGTTAGAAAAATTAACTATACTAAATATAACTGGAATATCTGTGGTAATTTGAAGGTCATAGCTTTATTGTTAGGTTTGCAACTTGGATACACGAAATTCTGCTGTTTTTTGTGTCAATGGGACAGCAGGGATAGGAAGTCTCACTACATAAAGAAACAATGGCCTAAACGTGAATATCTTATTCCTGGGCATAACAATGTAACAAATACCCCATTAGTGGATCCCGAAAAGGTGTATTTACCTCCCCTGCATATAAAATTGGGGCTTATAGATTTTTTTGTAAAAGCAATGGATAAAGGTAATGCTGCATTTATGTATCTGAAATCCAAATTTCCTAAAATACGCTATGCAAAATTGAAGGAAGGAATATTTATAGGGCCGCAAATAAGATCACTAATATCGGATGATGAACATTTTGAGGAACTGTAACATCCACCGGAAAAAGCATCGTGGAAATCATTCAGAAATATCTGCTGTGGATTTCTTGGCAATAATAAAGAAGAAAATATAGTGAAATAATGAGTGATCTTCTGACGTCGTACAAAGGAATGGGCTGCAACGTGTCTTTGAAAATTCACTTCTTGGACTCTCACCTAGACTTCTTCCCTGAAAATCTTGGGGCTATCTCTGATGAACATGATGAGCGTTTTCATCAGCAGATTTCTACTATGGAAAAGAGGTACCAAGGCAAATGGAGTCTCAATATGCTGGCCGACTACTGCTGGACCATGAAGAGAGACATCCCGAACGCAATATATGGCCGAGAATCATCATATGAAACTTTTTTAGGTAAGCGTAAATTAGCCGTATATTTATTATTTAGTGTTTCGTAAGTACTAATTCTTTTAAAACTTTAAACACGTGCCACAAAAAAAACCCTGCCTGATGGAAAAAAATGTGATAACATATTTGAACTCAGCATGGTAAAGATAGTTAGATTTTGTTTATTTAGTCCTTGTGAAAGAAAAAACTTTTCTTTTGTTGACGAGTGTTACCGTAGCTCATTGTACAGGGGCATTGATATGCTAACGTTGTGACTATGCTACAAGACTGGCGATAACTAGCGTGGTGCGCGATTCATGTGTTTCACCTACCAGAATGAATGGCTATGCTTGACCCATGCAAGCAATGATCACTGCTGCACGTGCTTCGTCGCGATCAGGGACAGCTACAAGCAGGGATGAAACCAGCGACTGGCGTCCTGGGAAGAGATGACATTAGTTTTCGGAAATTTTACTTAATACTTCAGATTCGTCATTCTGTTTTATCGGCAGCGCACTTCCTAAACTAGACATCGCTTACTTCGAACACGCATTAAAAATTCAACTTGCGAGGCAAGCGTGCTCTCATACACAAGTCATCAAAGCCGCGTCAACGACGTCATCTTAACACAAACATTTAAACACTTAATGGGGCGGAACTCAATCGACAAAGCTCGTGAGTTTATTCCTAATGCAAAACAAGTGAGTAATATGTAGAGCATTATCTACCTATATTGAATACTGAGAATAATATCAGCCCTTGAATATTGAGATCTTAAAATGTGTTTTTGCAAAATATCGGAAACTAATTGAGATTGAATTACGATTCCCTGAACATTGCTTAATGCTATCAGTATCTTCAACCAAAGAGAAAACTCTAATGAATGCATTCCACCGTGACGAAAATAACAAGGGCAGCCACCCTTTCATTGCGGCCAACTTTTTACAGTCAATATTTATGAACGTTTGATGGTGGGCTATTAAGCGCTCTGACGTAATTAATTGTTCCAACTTTCTAGGACTCGCCGTTTTCTTGTAAAACTCACACAAAACCTTTTTGGTGGCAGTGATACAGTTCGAGGTGAGTAGGCAATCTACACTTACCGTAGAGAATTACACACTGACTGTTGCCAGAAACAAACAGCTACTTCCGTACTGGAAGCTTATAAATGTATGGTGCATTCTGTTTACAGTACACAAGTGTTACAATGTTCTCCACCATCGTCTGTGTAGTGACACAGCAGCTTCATTTGCTCGCATGTGGTATTGCATAAGTACTAGGCTCTCTATCGCTGCAGCAGAATGTCTATCTGCGTTTTTCACGAAAACGGTGAGTCATGGAAAGTTGCAACAAGAGGGCCAATTTTGTTAACTACGTAATACTGCTTCATATCCCACCACCAAACGTTCATTATTATTGGCGGTAGAAATGTGGTCCGGAATAAGAGGGCGGATAACATGGTCATTTTCATCACGGTGGGAGATATTGAGAGTTTTCTCGTATGTTGAAGATCCCAGTAACATAAAACAATGTCGGAGATTCGTAATTAAATTCCGTTTAGCTTTAAATTTTTTGCAAAAATGCATTGAAACACTCGATTTCAAGGGCTCGTATTTTCCTTAATATGTAATTTAGGTAGAAAGTGTCTTGTGTATTTCTCTCTTTATTTTGCGTAAGATGTCGCTCACGAAGTGTGTCGGTGTAACTTCGCCCCATATTGTATAGTTGTGACAACGAAAATAAAACATTGACCCGTTATTACTCACTCGCGTACAACCGGGCGGACGTTATATTAATAGCCTTTGTCATTAATTTCTAAATAGCGCATAGGCGCAACGAACCAGTTGAAGAAATAATGTTTAAAGTTCAGAGGATATCATGAGGGATTTTTGAGATATCCCATAGATGTCCCAGTAAGTCTGTGTGTTACTGTATGTATATCCTGTGGTAATCCAGGTGTTCTTTTTTGGGATGTCCTACAGATATCACGAATATCCTAGATGCATATACAGTGGATATATTCATGGTACAACGTAGAGACTTCTCTGGATGTGCTGTGGTTCATCTGGAGGCCCAGATATCTTATTAGTTCATCCAACAGACACCTCTGATGAGTGTCTATACAATCTTTAATTCATCTGTATTTTTGAACGTGCATTTCTGTTGGTGTAGGGAGTTCCTGAATATATGTATATTTGTGGGTCATCCCACGATGTGAATATCCCGATGGTTATATTATCCTGACGAAATTTTAAAAGATAACCTAAAAGTCTCCAGAAAAATTCTTTCCCATGATACTCCAAAAACATCAGGGGTATCAGAGACCCGTGTGGGATATCCCCAGGATATTTCATGCTGTATTTTAAAATATCCTGTGAATGTCCCAACAAGTAGTCCTGGAGATATAATAGTATTACCTTAGGATATTAATAATTTTGTATAATATCTTAAATAACCTCAGGATATCCCGTATACATCAGGGTATCGCGGACATTATACACTGAGAAGCCAAAAAAAAAACTGGTATAGGCGTGCGTATGCAAATAACAGAGGTATGGAACCAATCAGAGTAACGCGATGCGGTCGGCAGCTAGATCGGTTACTGCTGCTACAATGGCAGGTTATCAAAATTCAAGTGAGTTTGAACTCGGCGCACGAGAGATGGACATAGCATCTCCGAGGTAGCGATAATATTTAGATGTTCGTGTACGACCATTTCACGAGTGTACCGTGAATATCGGGAATCCGGTAATACATCACATCTTCGACATCGCCGCGGCCGGAAAAAGATCGTGAATGAACGGGACAAATTACGACTGACGAGAATCATTAAACTTGACAGGCGTGCAACCCTTTCTCAAATTGGCGCAGGTTGGATTTGTGGACTGCCCTGCAGGATCCATGGCGTGAATTGCCTCCTACATACATTCATACATTAGTCAAGTCCATGCCACGTCGTCTTGCGGCACTTCTGCAGGCTCAGAAGGGGTTTTCGCGGG
>NQII01002965.1:190100-228629 GCA_002778355.1 Clitarchus hookeri
ATTAGCAGCATACGTAACCAGTGATTCCGTACAGAAAATGTTAAAACAGTTGCTGGAAATGCATCCACCAACAGTCACGCATGCTTGGCGACCTCTACATATGGCGTGATTGGCTGGCAATGGTGGCGTGCGTGAAAATACCCGGCGTATTTGAATCTGTTCGCCAATCACTCCACCGACGTTGCCAAGCTTGCATTACTGTCGGTGGTAGCAGTTTTGAGCAATTATTATAAACATTGCTGTAAAAAGGCATTTAGCGGCGACGTTGTAAATAAACACTGTGTTGCATTTAATGTGTTATTTTTGTGTTTGTGCCTCAACGCGTCACTTCCGCCCATATATTCCTATATAATAATTGTTTGTTTTAGTGAGCTCTACCACCCCTCAATGTTTGTCCAATGATTTTAGAATCATACTGTACATATGACGTAATTTTGCGGCAATAGCTGGTAAGAATTCTCCAGAACTCTCCGTAATATAACGGAAAAAATGTGCTGCATGCTCAAATTGCGAACTACAAGAGGCTGTGATGGACCGTTCTTAACAACATTAAACCACGATTACGGATTGACGAGTCGCAAACCCAATCACTCACCACCATGACGGTTGTAGGACTATCTGGCACAGTAGCGCCAACTTCAGAAATGGTAGAATCATTGTGGCCAACCCCCACAGCACCATGAAGCGCCCCAAGTTCGCAGATAGTACGCGCGGTCGTCACATCAGATCACTGGTTACATAATCTACGAAATTACATGCCCTCATGTCACTACACTATTTATTTACAAAGTCACATTTCCAAACACGCTCCCTTTTCTGCAACGCACTTTCCGTTCACGGAAACTCTCCGTAAATGTGCTATTTAGTATTTCCGAACTTCCGGTTAGAAAATAGGTTATGCAAAAAATAAATTTTGGTTATGAGGCTGTTTTACTGTGTAGGGAAATAAAAATAATAAATTCTAAAAAGTTTATATTTTTTAATGGAATAATATTTTCACGTAAATCTGAAGTTCCAACTCCGCATTTTTCATTCAAAAACCCGAAACAAAAAAAAATCTTTGACGTACCGTATTTTGTATTTGCAGAGCTAAGATCCTTTTTTCTTGATTTTGGATCGCGTTTCCGTATATTAACTTTGCAATTCCGTAAACATTTCCGTGAATTTACAGGATATCCAAGGTGGCGACTAGTATAACATCGTCTGTATGCACAGATGTAAGGTTTATCCTACTCAGGTTAGGAACAAGCCGAGACTTCTTATGGGAGAGTTTGGCATAAAGAAAACTCCCGCCGCCAGGTACGCAGTGTTGCAGAAGGAATTTTTTAATTACGATTTTAAGCTACGCGAATTAAAAAACGAATTGTTTTACTTAGTTACGAAGTTATTTTATATTTTATTTATGATTATTGCAATTTTTTGCTTGTTTTTTAACGTAGGTAATAAAGAAAATCTGGTACATATGCGGCACTAGCGCTTACCTAGTGGCAGAAATGTTTGGTTGCAAAAAATTTTAACATTGATCTTCCCTGCGGCCCAACGAACTGGGACTATTTTGAGCTAGAGAAACCAGCCAGCGTAACGTTCCTGTTGATGAAACAAATGTACGTCGACCACGCCATGGCCCACGGTGTTGTGTTTGAGCGACACCACCGCTGTGCGCAAGGGAGAGACCGTTTAACGAGTGATGAATGTACTTCTTGGTGTGAACAAGTCGAACTGACAGCAAGGTCGAATAAGTTTCAGCGTTGGTGCATGCCGAGCACACTCGAACGGTAGACGATCTCGCAGCAGCAGTAGGGACAATGGAACGTGCCACGACGTTCTGTCGGATGACCTGAACTTGTCGCGTGTTACACATCGCGGAGTGCCACGCATCCTGGCTCAAGATCAACGCGACGATCGCAGGTCCTTTCGGATACACCTGACGGTGCTGCAAGGACGACCCGCCACTGAGGCGACAGTCGACTGCCTGGAAATCGCCATCATCGCCACGACGAAAATAAACCCGCGACAAGAGAGATCAAAAGACAAGGTGATGCCTGAGCTGGTCTTTAACTCACTGGACATTGTTCACTTGAAATTCATCCCATAAGAAGCAACTGTAAACTATGCCCGCTACGTGAAAATCCTGCGCCGTGCACGCGATGCAACTCGTCATAAGTGCCCTGAGCTGTGGCGTGGGGGGAACTGGCTGTTGCTACACGACAACGCCCTCGCACATCGCCCTGTGCTTGTCCAAGAGGATCTGGTAAGGCAACAGGTCACCGTGTTACCACACGCTATATTCTCGCCTGATATCGCCATTTCTTTCTCTTTCCCCGCTTGCAAGCACAGCTACATGCGCGCAGATTTCATTCCGCCGAGGAAACAATCACAGTGACAGAAGAAGACGTACAGGATGTTCCTGCCAATCTTTCAGCAGTGTTTCCAATCGTTATACCAATGTTGGCAGACGTGCACAGTTGCAAACGATGACTATTTTGAGGGAAGATGCGCATCTCTGTGTGTGTATGTGTGTTTATGTGTGTGTGCGTGAATGCATGTGTGTATATGTGTGAATGTGAGTATGTGTGAATGTGTGTATGTGAGAATGTGTATGTGTGAATGTGTGTATGTATGTGTGTGCATGTGTGCGTATGTGCATATGTGTACATGTGTGATGTGTGTGTATGAGTATGTATGCGTGTGGGCCTGTGTGTGTCTGTGTGTGTGTAAGCGGACGCAATGATGCTTGGTTGGCGACACTTAGAACGCCAGTCTACGAAATTATTGACTGCACTATGTAAATGCATTCTTTTTCATATGCAAAACTAATCGTTCATTTCGTGACACTTTTGCTAGTACGTATAATACTTGTCAATGAGTTATGCAGGTTACACCAGTGCTCCAATGGAACTCGGCATCCATTAACCCCTTAACATATTCTCCCGAGTATACTCATTCACTTATGACTTATTGTAAAATATGTAAACTCGTGATGTGTGCTGTGCAAGGTCAGAAGCCAGCACTAAATCAGACCACATCTTCTCTTTGCTGGTTAATTGTATTTGTTGCTGCTAGCACACCAGAATTTTATTATTGGTTGCTGCCAGTGACAAATAAATGAATTTTATAGGTTCCTTAAAGGAAGTTATTGCAAGGAATTCGCAAGTACTTGTGCAACCTAAAAACTGTTATTTTGCAAAAACTGTGTAAGTTAAGGGGTTAATGCAATAATCATCAGTTTTTTTTTGCCTGCTTTATAAAGCCATTCCGTTCTTCGATAAGCCGTGACACTTCATATACACAAAACATAACTGCGAGCTTCTTCTCTTATATACTAATCACATAAAATATAATGCACTAAATGCCACTGCATACGTGCGGTAATACTGCCCTATTGATTATTGTAAATTATCTAGCAAAGAGAAAGGTACCAATTCCAACTACTCGCCCGTATTACAGCGAATTTCACTGTTCGTTATTAGGAATACATTACTGGAGATATAACTGTAAGCATTTCAGTAGTCTTAAAGCAGTTTATCAATTAAAATTACAGTATATATCCTTGATTGTATTTCAGCTACTTCACTGCATACAATCTGCGATCTACAAAATGAAATGATTCTGCTGTCAGTTTTGCAACTTGACTGTAATCTGCCAGTGCTGTAGTACAGGGAATGTTTCTGACTACCTAAAGTTGTAAAGTGCTGTAATACAAGGATTGCTACTGACTACCTGGAGTTGTAAAGTGCTGTAATACAAGGAATGCTACTGACTACCTGGAGTTTTAAAGTGCTGTAATACAAGGAATGCTACTGACTACCTCCAGTTGTAAAGTGCTGTAATACAAGGAATGCTACTGACTACCTGGAGTTGTAAAGTGCTGTAATACAAGGAATGCTACTGACTACCTGCAGTTGTAAAGTGCTGTAATACAAGGAATGCTACTGACTACCTGGAGTTGTAAAGTGCTGTAATACAAGGAATGCTACTGACTACCTGCAGTTGTAAAGTGCTGTAATACAAGGAATGCTACTGACTACCTGGAGTTGTAAAGTGCTGTAATACAAGGAATGCTACTGACTACCTGCAGTTGTAAAGTGCTGTAATACAAGGAATGCTACTGACTACCTGGAGTTGTAAAGTGCTGTAATACAAGGAATGCTACTGACTACCTGCAGTTGTAAAGTGCTGTAATACAAGGAATGCTACTGACTACCTGGAGTTGTAAAGTGCTGTAATACAAGGAATGCTACTGACTACCTGCAGTTGTAAAGTGCTGTAATACAAGGAATGCTACTGACTACCTGGAGTTGTAAAGTGCTGTAATACAAGCAATGCTACTGACTACCTGTAGTTAAGAAGTGCTGTAATACAAGGAATGCTACTGACTACCTGTAGTTGTAAAGTGCTGTAATACAAGGAATGCTACTGACTACCTGCAGTTGTAAAGTGCTGTAATACAAGGAATGCTACTGACTACCTGGAGTTGTAAAGTGCTGTAATACAAGGAATGCTACTGACTACCTGCAGTTGTAAAGTGCTGTAATACAAGGAATGCTACTGACTACCTGGAGTTGTAAAGTGCTGTAATACAAGGAATGCTACTGACTACCTGCAGTTGTAAAGTGCTGTAATACAAGGAATGCTACTGACTACCTGGAGTTGTAAAGTGCTGTAATACAAGGAATGCTACTGACTACCTGCAGTTGTAAAGTGCTGTAATACAAGGAATGCTACTGACTACCTGTAGTTATGAAGTGCTGTTATACAAGGAATGCTACTGACTACTGGCAGTTATGAAGTGCTGTTATACAAGGAATGCTACTGACTACCTCCAGTTGTAAAGTGCTGTAATACAAGGAATGCTACTGACTACCTGCAGTTGTAAAGTGCTGTAATACAAGGAATGCCACTGACGACCTGGCGTTGTAAAGTGCTGTAATACAAGGAATTCTACTGACTACCTGGAGTTGTGAAGTTCTGTAATACAAGCAATGCTACTGACTACCTGGAGTTGTAAAGTGCTGTAATACAAGCAATACTACTGACAACTTGGATTTGTAAAGTGCTGAATACAAGGAATGCTACTGACTACCTGGAGGTGTAAAGTGCTGTAATACAAGCAATGCTACTGACTACCTGTAGTTAAGAAGTGCTGTAATACAAGGAATGCTACTGAGTACTTGTAGTTAAGAAGTGCTGTAATACAAGGAATGCTATTGACTACCTGGAGTTGTAAAGTTATGTATTACAAGGNTACTTGTAGTTAAGAAGTGCTGTAATACAAGGAATGCTATTGACTACCTGGAGTTGTAAAGTTATGTATTACAAGGATTGCTACTGACTACCTGGAGTTGTGAAGTGCTGTAATACAAGGAATGCTACTGACTACCTGGAGTTGGACCGCTTGCTGCTGTCCTTCTTGCCCGCCGCCTGCAGGTTGGGTAGGTCCTTCTGGCGCTTCTCTGTCTCTCGCCAGATGCGCCAGTAGAGGATACACATGACGGACACGGGAACGTAGAAGGCGGCGATGGCCGTGCCGAACGTGATGTAGTGGTTCGTTTCGATGAACTGGATGTAGCACTCGTCGTCGGGCACCGTGCGTTCGCCCTCGATGTAAGGCCACGAGTAGATCCACGGCGGCCACAGCAGCAGGGAGATGCCCCACGCGCAGCCTGCAACAACACCAGTGCAGTCGTGAGGTGAGTATCGTGCAGCGCTGGAGTGCAAGGCCGGGGGGAAACGGCATATCCCCGATAAAACCCACCGACCAGCAGCATCGTCTGTGTTCTCTAACTACTGCGGCTGCCGCAGCCCCTTGCAACGCCAGTATCACTCTATTGCAGCTAATTCACGGTAAAGTGAGCACTTTTGAAAACCCTCGCATTTGGAGTAATAGGTAATAAATATATTTTATTTTAGCCTTAGATGTGATTATTCTACTGACTCTGAAAGAAAATGAATGCAAACCAAACAATTTACAAAACAACAAAAACAAGGGAATTTGAAAGATATTACAATATCGATTTGAAGGCGTGTCTAACACAAGTAATTTTTAGAAATATTTCAGTGTCAGATATAAAACTATAATGTGAGAAAATGTCGTTCTATTTATATATTAAAAATAGCAACGGTCCTTTGTTATTAACTTGCTGTACGTCGCCAGTTTTTATAAAATAAAATAATTTAATTTGAGCAAGGGAGTTGATTTTGATAACTAGCGTGTTTCAAAAACAGACAAATCGTGATTTTGATATATGATTATGCAAAAAATACGCTTTTTTTATTTGCAGCTAATTATAGAAAATGCAATCTTCAGAAGTAGAAATATATAAGTTCAAATGAAAGGAAATAAATTTGCCTACGATTAAACTTAAACCTATGTAAAATGAGTTCAAAGGAAAAATATTTATCCAAAAACGGGCTAGTAATATCGAGCGAAATTTGCTTAAGAGTAGCGTTTTTAAAACTTTCCACTTCCAAAAATATAATCATATTGTTATGTACAAATGCATTTTTTTTTTAAAGTTAAATGTCTAAATATGCCATTTTTTTCAATAATGTTTAGTTAAAAAGAAAGTTCTAACGGGACATTGAAAGTAGGGTAAGGACGTGTAACGATTTTTTGTATTTCATGTCCCTCCATAAAAAGGCGTGGTCTCCGCTGAAAGTATCATACCGTAGTAGGCTACGGAGAGACTGCAAGCCAGTAGAGTCTGTTGCTCATAGAGGCTGTGCTGCATGTGATGAGCTTTTCTAAGTCGCCCTTAGTGCCTCTAACGTCAGGATATTCTAAATCAGTTCTGGTACACCGTTCTGACAGCCCCAGGGCCGGAATTATTTTACAAATGTTGAGGATATTTTAGGGTTCCTCGACACGTGATCAACGATGTTTGTAAAAATATACCACGTTATTAGAAAAATAACATATACCGCCTTTTTAAAAGTGTAAATGTAAGAATGTCAACTTCAAATATTTATTTTTATCAATTTCAAAAAGTTATTTTTAACGCGACATTTTGTTTCACTTAAAGTTTGTCTTTAAGTCTCTGTGAGTTGCAATTTATTACAAATCAGAGGTTACGTTCACGTGCTGAAACGGTCAATCTAACTTGTAACTAGTTTGGGCTCTAAATTTTATTTGAAAATTTAAAATTGAAGTACAGTCGAACCATACAACTTTCCACGAAAATGTTTTGTCACGACATTCTGATGTTATGGTAAATTATTGAGCTGTGGCGTAAAGTGTTGACTATGTTAACTTCTCAGAAATAAAACATAAATTTTATATTGTAACAGATTTTCACTTTTTTTCTAATGGTGATATTTCAACATTGTAATATTTTTTCAGGCCACTATGTAACACCACAAACACAAAATATGTAATATGCTAAAAAATTGGAAAACAATCTTCCGCTCTTGAATACCCTTAAAACTTCAAGGGAGGATGTCAGAAATACAAGAATCCTTGAAGTGCTGCGAATATCGCACTTGCTACGGGTATCAACAGTTTTTGTTTTTGCCGCTACAAGTAAGTACACACTAAAATGTTCTTTCTAAGTTTTCTGTTTGTCGAAGGAAACCCTTTACTTCAGACGGTTTTTTTTTCAGTAACACAATATTGCATTCATTGAAAGATAAGGTCACAGAAACATACGTTCGCAGTTAATAAATGTTTTTTAATACGTTACTGTTTGATAGCGGGACTAGCTTTTGCCCATGACTTTGTCCGAATGGAATTCGTTCTTTCATTGCAATATTTTCTTAAATAGTAATTATCTCTTTAAAATGGAATACACATTTTAAAAAAATTGGAATGAAAAGCAATTCCAAAAATTAAGAGAATTGTGGCTGATGAGTTTGTAGTTGTAATTAGTAATCGGCCTTGTTAATATGTATGTTAGACTTTCAACAATACTTCTTTGTAAACAATGTTCTTTGCCATTGTAGAGGCTGGCGCCAGAACAACCAGGCTGAGGGGTGGTTTTACACGCGAGCACGCCACGTACAACTGACCGCGGGAGAAACGTCCTGCCTCGAGTCAACGCCCGCGAACTCAAGAGTCTGCCCCTGCGACTTATGCATCGTCATCGCGAAGCACACATCTAGGGGAAACTGCACTCTCTTGAATTCAAAAGGGAGGTCGTTACGAATCAACGGAATACGTAGCACAAACACTGGTTCTCTCTGAGTCGATACAGTTGTACAGTGGCCTCGACTACATAGCGATATAGAGCTATGACTTGCAGCCTCGCGCCATTACAGAGTTTCCGTGGCTTCAGGTTTCTGAGCAGCATAACAGTTGTGCCCACACGCAGGATAGACCTATAGTACGGGAGACCCAGTGGATCTAGATAATTGCATTTTAGTTTTTTCACCCAGAAAAAGTAATATGCATCCGAAAGATTCGTTTTATAAAAGGTTTATCAAACTTTGAAATTTTTTTTTTTACCCACTTTGTTATTTTTGATAAAATTTTTGAAGTTTCTTTAAATGAGGATTGATTTAACTTTGGATTTAGTTTTTTTACACTGATCAAAACTTCCACTGGGAAGTAAACTGCTTCATCTGTATCTACCACTATGTCTATTGAATTGTTTTCCCTTTCTTCTCCTTCCAATCATTTCAGTATCGTGTCATCGATGAACGCGTTTAGGAAGTCTCTAGTTTATAGAACAGTTGGTTCATTTATGGGAGACTGCTTATTATGAGTGCAATTATTTGTTTTCATAGTACTTTAACTGAGTTTATAGTTAATAAGACAATCTACAATTTTTTTTCTCCACACAGGTTTGGAACCCTTATTTCACCACTTTAGGTATTTAATCTTGAAAGTGTCTGTCTATATCACATAATGAATGTTTCCTCCAAATTTCATGTTTCTATGACCAATGGTCGAGGCTGGGCATTGATATGTCTGCCAGTCAGTCTGCCGGTCAATTTTTTCCTTTTATATAGACGATTACCTTCCTTTGTGGCCAAGAAAGAAATATTCTTCGAGCTGTGTTTGTTCACATCAAAGAAATACTGGTATTACTTCGTACCAAAGGTTTAACGATATTATAAGTTTTCTGTCGTGCATTGCAGTTTTTATTGCAAAACTGTGGTTCTGACGCAAACATACATCAACGAATGTCCGAATATATTATGAAGTTACGAAACTGCAACTGAGTAAGTGTACAGTCCTTCTGCACAATCCAAATGTAATTCTGAAGTGTAGTGATTCTCTAAATCACTAACCTCAATATTCTTCCCAAGAGGTGACATAAAATTATGGCGATTATTATTACCTACAATCACATACCCGTCGAAAGTATTTCGAGCACGAGAAGACAAGGGGTAGTTTGGTGAAGGGCGTCAGGCTAATCATACAGAGGGGGTGGGCTCTAGTTTCGCAATCGTCGGTTCCTTTCAGAGAAAAATTATTTTGAAAGATTTGTTACTCTTCTCTTGTTTAATAATCGCGGTTATTGTTCAGAGTACAAATTATATTCACACTGCAGTTGACATTAACAAAAAGAAGTCCGCTGAACTGTTGTAACGACAATGCAAGTTTATCATAGTCATCACTATATACTGTAGATCAAAGAAACACTATGTTTGTAGCAAGTCTACTTAGTGGTGGTTCACATTTGAAGAACTTCCCCTCTGCAGCACCAGTTCGTGTGAAAGAAAGCGTTTTACAGTGTCTGTCTGCTTTGGACGACCCCATTAAGTCCATTTACAGTCACTTCTGACTTTTCTGAAGCGCTGCTGAAGTTCTACTTTCAGACTATTTCTCCGCTTCATGCAAACAAAGCTGAACAAAGCTGAAGTAAGTAATTACACTAAAATTACACTAAAATTACACTAAAATTACAGCGTCCCTTTACGTACGCACTGAGTTTAATAATGTTCTGCATTAAAACTCTTTGCTACCAGGTGTTACCAGCACAAACGTTTACTGTCTGTTTTTATACAAAATAATTATAAATTTAATGTTATAAAATTTACATAATTGCCAGAAAGTCAGTGCCCGAACACCAGACATAGTTTATTTCGACCAATAGTAACACAAATGCCCTACACACTTGTGTCCGGAAACGTATTTTGGTTTGAAATAGTTCAAAGTTGTGGCGTACAACACCTGGAGAACAAGGCGGTGCGATCGTGCATGTAGGGCAAGTTGCATGTGTCGCAGGCGCGCCACTCTAAATCTTTACATTCGCAGCATCGTGCGCCTACTTCCTATGCAGCTTATCATACACGTATGGTCGCACCGCAATGTTGTCCAGGCGTTTTTAGCAGCTACTATGAATACAATTATATATATTGTGTCCGTTTGTTCGAACGCGTACAACTACCGAAAAAATTAACCAATTTTCATTCTGTTTTTTTATAAACCTTCCTTTCGTTCCCACGAGTGTTTGTACGCCTTTTTTTTACTTGTATTGCCTGCAAAGGTACTAAGATATGCAAAAAGCTCATTTTTACCACGATTTCGCACCAGGAAGCGCATTTGTTGACAGCTGTCTGTTTGGACGTTTCAGTTTGTTGTTCTCAATGTTATTTTTCCATATATACATATACTTATATATACATATACTTCTTTCAATTAATTTCACAGAAATGAATAGAACCAAAATATTTTATGCCACAGCAACGCGTGGCCGGGTAAGCTAGTTTTATATATAAATACGTTTCCGGATATAAGTGCATAAGACTTTTGTGTCGCTAATGGCCCAAAGAAACAACGCCTGGAGTTTGGCCACTGATTCTCCGAACATTGTGAAGTTAAAATATAAGTGAAATATAAATTTTACCAAAACCAAGATACCTTTATGTTAACGGAAGTACAGATAACACTTGTGATATCAATATTTAGGAATCAACCAAACACGTTATCTATGGGGTGATTTTTCAAAGGTTTGATTAAGAAATTGTGAAGATGCTGTGAGTATACTACACCTCTCAACCCCCACGAGCGTGGTTGGTACAATCGCGGGCACCTGTCTCTCCGGACGAGACGACGATCCGTTCGACGGATATCGGAGCCACCACTNCCGCCTGCACGACCCCTCGTGAAACATTCATTTTGCCGGAGCGATTGGAAAGGTGCAACGGCGTGCGGGCCTCAATTCACAGTCGGTGGAGAGGGAAAGCTGAGCGAGGAACGCAAAAAATAACAGTGAATTACCAACCTGGAAAACATCACGAGGTGACACAAACCCTCTCCACGTTGCAGCCTACGTAATTACGATGACACACAAGGAAACCGACGCTAGTCAAAACAAATGATTGTTCACGACATGTATATCCTGTCACCGTCTTCAATTCTCCCATTTATTTCGCCAAATAACACTGCGCAATGGCTAATCTGAATAGCAGGATATCTGCCATTGGCTGTTACAGCAACATTGAAGGTTATATATGCCAAAATTGAATTTGGTTCAAAATTAGTGATATTTATATATATATATATATATATATATATATATATATATATGGCGTCTTTTTAATCTGAGCATTTAGACTGAAAAATAAACTGCCACTTCCAATAACGATGTGCCAGGCAAAGTCTCTGATTGGGCAAGTCCAACATCCAGTCTCATGTTAACTAATGCGTGACCTTCATCTGTTTCAAGCACATTTGCAGAAATATATTTACTATCGTTTATATAAAAACAGTTATAATATAAAACTCGATTTGCCCCTGTTAACTAAAAGTATAAAATTAAGACAAGAGTAGAGAATAAACTTGGGCTAAACATTTACAGAGCCTTGGCAATTTTTTTTCGGTGATTAAACTACAAGAATTTGTACAGTTGTTTGTCTTTTATGAGTGGGCGAATGTGTATTTTTCCAAGGCACATATATACACATATATACAAAGTAAATAACTGTTTATTGTAATAAAGCTGTTTCAGATCATATTATATGTAGTGCGCGTATTGATTAGTCAGAGAAATAAAGAAATGTTATTTACGACTATATAAAAGAGATAATTACTGAATGTATTAAAATTTTTATATTATTAAATTGAAGAAGTTAGTGAATTTAATGGATTAGCAATATGTACTGAATTTTTCGTACAAAAGTATATACATTTATAAGTTATTAATTTGAATTAAAGTCGTTTAAATAATTAATGAAATTCATAGTTTTGTAATAAGCTAGTTTCTGATGAATTAGTGGGTTGTCATATTTTAATCTCTTCTTCTATGTTGAAATATAAAATTTTTTAATAGTAGTAAACAATGCCAAAAATCTTTTTTAAATGTTAAAATGTTTATTTTTCTACAGTTATCTTGGTCTTTACATATGTACTTACACAGTTCTGTTTGTCCACACTGCGACAGACACGCTTTCTGCGCTGTACAACGCACATTACTGGCAGTCTACATATAATGCCAAGCTGGTAGTGTCCAATACATTAACAGTTCTTCAAACAAGCCTGTTCACTTGAGAGACTTCCACTGTCACTGCTGCCAACTCATTGTTACGTCAACAGTAAACTTGGTGAAAATTGTTGGTGTAGTCCATTCACGATTACTTCATACGTTTCTGAAGCTCCGCTAAAGTTCTACTTCCAGGATATTCCTCCGCCTCATGCGAATAAAGCTTAATCTAATATAGAAAATTACACCTAACGGACAGCGCACTGCTTTCGTGTGAACTCAGTTTAATAATTATTTCCATAATAACTATGTCTTACTAGGAATTACCAACACACTAAATTTATATCTGCATTTATTCACATACGCGTATATATTTAAATCAAATAATATGGTTTATAGATAAAGTAAGTATAAGTGAAAGTTCGGTTAAACAAAATCGAAGGTATTTTTATATTTAAAAAATTTAATAACTTTTGTGTACATGACATATCTCGGAAACCGCCAAAAACGTAATACGTGGGGAGATTTTTCAAAGATTTGATTAAAAATGTGGGAAAAAACCGCGAATAGACTCTATCGTAATGTTACGGCAAACTTCATACAATTCCGATGAATTCAGGTGACATCATAGATGTCGACCACCTTCAAAGTGCTAAGTTTGTATAAATGTAGGCGCAGCAAGTTTAGAGAGCAAACTCTGGGCGGAAAGCAAAAATATTTGACAAAAAGAGTAAGTAAATACACGATAGTGAAATAGCATCGTTTAATACAACTGTTAAAATAAATACGTGCTTTGGAAGATTATCACAGTTTTTCTGACAGAGTTTAAGCGCAGAGGATAACAGTGTGTATTTGTGCTAGGCGAATACATTCTATTTATAAAAGCACGGGACTTTTTGTTTTAAAACTAAACGTAAATTGATGTTGCGTTACTGCGTGACAAAGCGACTTAGACATCACTGCTGACATCGCCAGGTTGTCTATGTAGAGGTTGCCTCAAATGTGAGAGTGCCTCCTGTTACGTAGGCAACACGCGAACGTTTATGTCCCGCAGGTTGCCTTATAAACGTTGGCCATGAAAATTCTTTTATTTTATACCCCACACTATTTCTTGTGACCAATTTTACCTGAGATAAATATTTTTTATATCGTACTGTTTTTGCAAGGTGACGTGTCAAGGTCAAAATTTCACTGTTTCTGTAACGTGCAAATAAAATAAATCATAAAATTTCAATAAAATTTAAAATGCGCAATTGAAATGCATTAATTAATTTTAAGGCATACTTAGCAAAATTTATTTTACGAAAATTCTGGGACAGCCACAAATATATGCAAGAATTTCCTAATTTTCAGAAATTTTTTTTAAATCGCAAAAACATTTCCTTAGACGATTTTATAGAAGTCTTGAAGTTGCCCTTGGCATCTTCTGTCAGACAGAATTATCTAATTTATGTACGTAAGTTCTTTTGTACGTTTGTAAAGCAGTAAAGTTGTGATTTTGAGATGTATTCATGCAAAAATTCTGTGCTCAAAATTCATTTTTTTTTTTGCTAGGAAATTGTAATTACTTATAATGTCTGAAAGTTGAACAGTATGTCGTACAAATATAAAATTACAATTATTTTTTTCGTGGGCAACATTCTTATCTCAGGCATCAAACACTGATACTAACTTTGGGGAAAGACACAGTCTATTCAAAATATAATTAATTTACAGTATCCTCACACTTTCTGAAAGACACTTCTTAAAATTCACCTCAGCTTTAACATGTCTGCCTCTATTTCAAATAAACCGTATAAAACAAACATTTCATAGTGTTATTAATATTAAAGTATTCTGTTTTTGTCAAATGAAAAATTTTTCTTGTGTATTAAATTTTTTGTAAACTGTAACTTGTATTTCGTGATCATTGTGTATTAAAACAGCGCTGTTTTGGCAATGGTTTACATGTAAAATGGTATTAAATTTATTTTTTTTATGCTATTAGTGAAGTAAACCTTTATAATTAAAAATATTTTCACGTAGTACAGGAAGGAACATACTTTATTTCACTGTTGCGTATTAAAAATAATTGTTTTTTTCTCACTAATTGTGAATGGGCTATATCAAAATAATGTCATCGCGCATCAATCCGGTGGATTCTCTCATAAGACTTTATTCACGATCAATTTTACGAACACAAAATACGTTTAACATATTGTAAAGAAAAATGTTGCTTGTAGCGAATATAGTCGTCTTGTGTTCATTCTGTCACGTACGACTCAAAATTTAACTTGACTTTAATGATGTAGTGTTTAACGAGTAAAAAAGTCATTCACGGATCTTTAATGGCGGCAATTATATATTTTTCGGTGCTACGTCATATCCCACATGTACATTAATCTATTTGAACCAAAACTGGGGTGTTGGCAGTCCACAGAAACTCATGTCTTTATTGCTTTGCCAATTATTAGCCTACTTTCTGAAGGAAAGAAAGGCTTATGAGATCACTTTCATATCTGTGTGTATGTGTGTATGTGTTATGTGTGTATGTGTATGTGTGTGATGTGTGTGTATATGTGTGTATGTGTGTGATATGTGTGTATGTGTGTATATGGGTGTATGTGTATGTGTGTATGTGTGTGATGTGTGTATGTGTGTAAGTGGGTGTATGTGTGTGATGTGTGTGTATGTGGGTGATGTGTGTGTGTGTATGTGTGTGATGTGTGTATGTGTGTGTAGGTGTATGTGTGTGATGNTGTGTGTATATGTGTGTATGTGTGTGATATGTGTGTATGTGTGTATATGGGTGTATGTGTATGTGTGTATGTGTGTATGTGTGTAAGTGGGTGTATGTGTGTGATGTGTGTGTATGTGGGTGATGTGTGTGTGTGTCTGTGTGTGATGTGTGTATGTGTGTGTAGGTGTATGTGTGTATGTGTGTGATGTGTGTGTTTGTGTGTATGTGTGTGATGTGTGTGTATGTGTGTATGTGTGTGTATGTGTGTATGTGTGTGTATGTGTGTATGTGGGTATATGTGTGTATGTGTGTATATGTGTATGTGTGTATGTGTGTGATGTGTGTGTATGTGGGTGTATGTGTGTATGTGGGTGTATGTGTGTATGTGGGTGTATGTGTGTATGTGGGTGTATGTGTGTATGTGGGTGTATGTGTGTATGAGTGTATGTGGGTGTATGTGTGTATGTGTGTGATGTGTGAATGTGTGTATGTGGGTGTATGTGTGTATGTGGGTGTATGTGTGTGGATGTGTGTATGTGGGTGTATGTGTGTGTATGTGTGTATGTGTGTGATGTGTGTGTATGTGGGTGTATGTGTGTGTATGTGGGTGTATGTGTGTATGTGTGTGATGTGTGTATGTGGGTACATGGTTGTATGTGTGTGATGTGTGTTTTTGTGATGTATGTGTATGTGTGTGTATGTGTGTGACTGTGTGAGTCTGTGCGTGTGTGTGTCCCCACCTTCTATTTTTAAACGCGTTAAGTGAATTTCACCAAACTTGGTACACGTATAGTACTATGCAGGGAGACCTGACCTTTGTATTTATAGACCACGCTGGGCACTTACTTTGAAAATGGCGGCTATTAAAATACTTAGGGAGATGTGCCATATCTCGGAAACCAATCAATCGATTTTAACCAAATGTTGTATGCTGACCTAACATGTTATAAGCGTTAAATTCAGAGGTGAATATATTTGTTGGTCCACCATTTTTTAATACAGCACTACACAGAAAAATAAATCTTCAACATTATATCTCGAAATCTACTCAACATACTTTCGCCAAATTCGGTACATAAAACTAACCGTGGGAGAAACAGACCTGCGTCAAGTCAACAACTGCGAATTTGAAAGTTTTCCCCTACGACTTATGTGCCGTCATCGCGAAACACACTTTGAGGGGAAACTGCACTCTCTTGAATTCAAAATGAAGGTCGTTGGGAATCAACGGAATACGCGCCACAAACAATGTTTCTCCTTGAGCCGATACAGTTGATACAGTTGTTACGGTGTGGTCAGGCCTTAGCTGAACGGCTTGCCTGATCACACCTTCAAACATAAACGAGCGGGAGTGCAACGCCACCATTTGGTCGTCGACAGTTGCAGAAATCCCCTCCACCGGTCACTGAGCGCGGCCGCAGAACCACGCGCTTGATATAGGCCGTCGTTAACCGTCTTGTTGTCGTCATTCGTCATTAGTCCTTTGGGCGACCCGAACAGCGTAGAAGACCAGGAAGATGGGTGTCAGGCCGTCGCTAACCGTCTCCTAGAATCAGCCTCCGGCAACATAAACAAGGTGATGACGTTCCGGTTAGGGTTATTTAAAATGGCGTGAGTGAAGTAACAATAAACATAATATTAAATTCAATGTAAAGCTCCCCCGGTCAATGCTAATATAAATAATAATTGTATAACCGTAAATTGTAATAAATTCATCAGATACTGTTTTGCACTACCGAATTAACGAGTCATTATTTGAGTTACGCCCCCCGCATTCTCTCATAATCTTTCATGTACGAATTGGCTGAAAAGCTAGTTCGTAACACAGTGGCCTCGACTACATAGCGATGTAGAGCTATGACTGGCAGCCTAGTGTCATTACAGAGTTAACGTGGCTTCAAATGACCACATAATTGTTTTTCTCCATACAAACTTTGAACCCCCATTTCACCCCCTTTATTATAATAATGTTGAGTGAGTGAGTGAAGATATTTGGGTGGCTCTTAACATCGAGGTCTTGAGAGCCGATTGAATTTTAAAAAAATTGTTTCTTATTGGTTACCTACATTTCATTATGAATATTTCCTACAAATGTAATATTTCTAGGACCAATGGTTGAGGCTGGGCGTTGATATGGCAGCCAGTCAGTATGTCCTTATATATATATATATATACACATATATACATACATTTTCTAAATACAAGCCATTTTGTATGAATGAAATACTTTTACTAGCTTGAATTTAATCAAACTGGATTAAAAATTGCCAAGAGGAAGTATACAAACATCTGAAAGCACTTGTTTACATAAACAATGTCCTAATCTCAAATACTATCCACGTTATTTGTGATAGTCGTATGGGCATAAAGGCAGTTCAATGTCGGGTCACAGAGGGTGGTTATGCGCAGCTATCGAGATCATTCTACTCCGTATTACAAGAAAACGGGGCTGCCAGCGACTGGGTATTAGTGGGTGTTCCGTGGTACAGGCGCGAGCCATCACTCGGTTGACGCCTCGCCGTTGCCTGCCGACAATATCTACAAAGTAGCGCGGCAGGTAGTCTACGCCAGAGACCCGCGTGGGGGGATGTAGCAGTCGGGGGTTGACTGTCGTCTGCCCGAAGACGGAGGGAGACACAGCGGGAAATGGGACGCTCTCAGTCTGTGGCCACCTCCCCTACTTTCCCCTCCCACGCCAACGCCTACCTCCCCTCCAACCTCTGACGTCACGCGGCTCCGCCCAAACACGGTACACCGTGACATATGGCCTGTTCGCGGTTCCTTCGCACTTTTTGACTCACGCCTTCGGAATATCACCCCATCTAGAACGTGTTTGGTTGTTTCCTAAACATGTAATGTATCACATGCGTTGTATTTGTCTGACATCAATATAGCATTGTTAAGTCAAATTGGACTTTAACGTATATAATTTATTTTTGCCATATTTCATTTACAATTAAAATGAATATCAACAGGGAGAAAATAGGTGTGTCGGTAATGCTTACTAAGAAATAGTTCTCGTGCAAACTCCCACCAAGACGAGCCCAGTTCAGTCCCCGGCTGGGTTACACACGGATTTTCGCAAGTAAGAATCGTGCCAGGACGATGCCGCTGGTCGGCAGGTTTTCTCATGGATCTCCCGATTTACCCGCCCTTACATTCCGGCGCTGCTCCATTCTCACCTCATTTAACCCTCATCGGCTCTCAAGGTCTCGTTGTTAAGAGCCGCGTAAATCTCTTGGCATAGCTCATTCTCGTGCAAAATATTATTAAACTGAGTGCGCACAAATACGGTATGTTATCACTTTGGTGTACTTTGGTTTCTAATTATAACTTTTAGTTCTCAGTAATATTTTATTTAGTAATCATCCATACCGCCAACATAACAACATACATCCCGCAACAACTCACCAGTTGATACAATACTTTGCAAACGATATCATACATAAGTGTGTAGGTTGGTCACATTGCCTTGCAAAATTAAATATACTTATATTAAATGCAGTATATTTGTATACAATGACATTCTAGTTGATTTGTCTAATAACTTGTCCTTGTGCTTTCGGCATTTTTCCCTTGTGACAGTTGGATTAATCTCTTGTACGAAAGTTCTTATCCGTGGAGATATGCAAAACATGCGTTATTATTTTTGGCAGCAGGCTAACCTTCACAGCACTGTATATGCTCGAGCCGGCGTTGATTCTCCATTGGCTTATGCATAGATGTGAAGTCACGCCCTTTCTAACTGGACTACACGTGCTTGGACAAAACAATTGTGAAGTGTTTATTTATTGGCGCAGAGTTACCCAGGGCGTGTCAAATAAAGTGTGGTCTAATGAGAAAATTATTGCAGAGGCACTTATGTTTGATGTTTAACGTGTCCCCAAATAAAAAATGCGAATTTGGAAGGTCTGTACTTATACGTAGGGCAGTGATATTTCGCGCAAAGATTTCGAGACAAGATATAGTCCAAAGCACTGTAGGGTCGTCCAGCTTCTTTGATTGGCTAGAAAATGTTCTGCCCCGTGTTAACAGTTTGCGCACGAATCACGAAGGTTCAGTGTCGGAGTCACTTAGTCCTGAGTGGCCTGGTCAAAGACGGACACGGCACCAGCAGCCAATGGAGGTATAACAACAGCTGAGATGCGTATATCGTATTGAAGTCTACTGTGTGCTCCGATTTTTACACGAAAAGTCACTGACCCTACTTATGCGTTATTTATAACTGCTGACATATAACCATAAAGTACTTAAAATTAAAAGTACAGACGCGTAACTGCCGCTTATATCGCAAACTCCAGTTGCACGCGATAGCAACATGGCGTCACTGGCCGACAAAATATTGGAACGCCGTTCACCAAACAGCGCGTGGTAACCCTACCCGCCCTCTGACAACCCAGCTAATGGGGAACCTTTCATAACATGCCGTAGCCAATCATACATAAGGTCCGCTCCCAGAGCCTCGGGTAGCCAATCAGAAAACTGACACGCCCACACCAAAGAAACCTCTTCGCCATTTCGTGCCTACTGTTATGGTGTGATCAGGCCTTAGCAGAACGGCTTGCCTGATCACACCTACAAACATTAAACCTGGAAACGAGCGGGACTGCAACGCCACCATTTGTTCGTCGATCCTTGCGAAAGAAGACAGTTGCAGTAATCCCCTCCACCGGTCACTGAGCGGGGCCGCAGAACCACGCGCTTGATATAGGCCGGCGTAACACCCGGAACGAGGGTCCTTTCGTCTCTAGTCTTTGGGCGACCCGATCAGCGAAGCAGACCAGGAAGTTGGGTGTGTCCGGCCGGCGTTAACCGTCTCGCAGAATCAGCCTCCGGCTGCAACAAGGTGATGACTTTCCAGGTAGGTTTAATTAAAATGGCGCGAATCATAATGTAATTAAATAATCATCTTGGTATTCAATTTAAAGCTCCCCCGATCAATAGTCATTTAAATAGCAACTGTATAATCTTCATGTAATAAAACCTCATCAGATGCTGTTGTGCTCTACCGAATCATGAGTCATCATTGAGCTACGCCCCTAAATACTTTCAAGTACGAGCTAGCTGAAAAGCGTAGTTCCTAACACTGCGTACTCATCTATTCTGTGATCTAATCTTGGATCATTGTTACTTAATTTATTTTCTATGGCCGTGTTATTTGTGTCATATTCTGGGATTATATAGCCCATTCGCGGTTTATTCACAATTTTTTAATCAAACTTTTAAAAAATCTCCTCAAGCTTGGGTTGTTTCCCAATTATGTCATGTATCACAAGCGTTTCGTACTTAAATTAAATCACCTTATTTTTGGTTAAATTAAAGTTTTACTTATATTTTATCTGTAAATCATTACATTTCAGTTATTATTAGAGACCTGAAAAATTCGCGAGTTCAATGACCTTTAAGCTATACTCTATTTTCGTGTGCAAAATCATGCAGATATCACTGTTCATTGGATGCTTGTTGTATGAGCGGAAGACGATGATTCGGTCTGCATTTTACTGTGTATTTATTATAGGCTCAGAGTTATCCGGGATATGTAATTTAACGGGTGGATCAATAGCATTAGCAATACAAACGTACGGGGTTTTGAATTATAGCTTGTCCCGAAATGAAAATGCGAATTTTTCACGTCTCTAGTTATTATTAGTGTATGAACGAAAATGGAGAAAAAAATAGGGGTGTTGGTAATACGTAGTAATAAAAAAAATAGTTCTCATGCAAAATATTATTACACTGAGTGCACACGTATGTGGTGCGTTGTGCTTTTGGTGTATTTTCTAGACTCGGTTAAGATTTGTTTGCACGAGGCGGAGGAATATCCTGGAAGTAGAACTTAAGCAGNTACCGAGCGTTACACTTTTTCATAAGTGACTCCCAGCCGCAACCTAATTTAAGACGTTGTCACGTCAAAATAGTTCTCATGCAAAATATTATTACACTGGGTGCACACGAATGTGGTGCGTTGTGCTTTTGGTGTATTTTCTAGACTCGGTTAAGATTTGTTTGCACGAGGCGGAGGAATATCCTGNATGTGGTGCGTTGTGCTTTTGGTGTATTTTCTAGACTCGGTTAAGATTTGTTTGCACGAGGCGGAGGAATATCCTGGAAGTAGAACTTAAGCAGAGTTTCAGAACAGTTGGAAGTAATAGTGAATGCACTACATGCTCTTGTTCCGAGCAAGGGAAAATACGATGTAAATGTTTGTTTTCCTGGTGATTGTGAATCAGATGGATTGAGGTCGTGTAAACTAGACGTCGACGCAGCTAAACCCTCTGCGTTCCATCCAAGTTGGGCATCAATTCATGCCAACAGACACTCCTAATTCCCGATAAGATTACAACACTCTCCCGTGCGTGTTTTGTCTCTTGGCTATTGAAAGCTTTCTTCGCCTGCTTTACCTCGTCGCGTCAAGCCAGTGTGTTTTAGCTCAAAGCTTTCAGATGATCATTCATGTATCACTCTATTATCAGTGGCGTTTAAACATGACATAGGGTATATATTTTCAAATTAATTTTTCTGATAGTATTCAGATCCCGAGTGAGTTTCTGAGAATTGCTTGATTTTTCATTAACAGGTCTCTCTTTGTTATATTATGTCATATTTGTGTTTATAATTCTGAGTAATTGCAGAGTTAATGATCTACAACTGAAAACAGCACACATAATCATAATGTAATTTTTTGTCTTTGCGACTCTCCCGTCTGTTTAGTACATGCTAAGTGTTTTTTTTTNGCACACATAATCATAATGTAATTTTTTGTCTTTGCGACTCTCCCGTCTGTTTAGTACATGCTAAGTGTTTTTTTTTCATTAATATTATCCTGAATTTGTTTATAATTGAATGTTTCATCTCGATGATTATGATTTATATTTCCNTTTTTTTTTCATTAATATTATCCTGAATTTGTTTATAATTGAATGTTTCATCTCGATGATTATGATTTATATTTCCTCGTATAGATATGTCACACAAAATAACTATGAGTGAAAGCTGCGTTCAACTATAATTTTCCAGAAAACTTAATTCAAATTCTTTTGTCACATAAAAAAAATTGTTCTTTGCTCCATGTTTTAATGTTTGGTGAAGAAAAGTATAAAAGACGGATTTTTCGTTATAATGTTGATCTCGTAGACGGAACATGTGGTAGAGTGCGCAGGTAAGCTGCAGAGTAACGAGTCTGTGCGCTCTAACATTGGACTGCCTCCTCATTCCAGTTGCGCTGTCAAAACAAACGTGGATGACATTTGAGGTTAGAAAACTCTTTATGTAAGTAAGCTCTTTGAAACATCGGCACATTTATTCTGACCTCGTTGTAGTACAGTGGCCTATACTGTCACATGCTTCGCGCTCTGCATCGCTTCCCTTGTCCCGTTCTGCTCGAGCGAGCGAATCAGTGTGTCAGGGTCGAGCGGTAACCCGAAGAGAGCACTGAGATTTATAAAGGCAAGCCGCCGCGCATGACAGATAAGCCTATCGGAACTCGTGTGCTCCCATCCTTCAGTGGATATCTGACCAGCGAAATTATTTAAGCCACGACAGACCTCTGAGTCGACAATATAGAGTTTGACGGATTGAGTGGCCTTAAGAGCCAGGTGTGCGAAGGCAGAGAAGACGACGAGCCAGCGGAGCGACGAGTGGCGGCGAGAGCGACCAGCGGGTGTGAAGTCTGCGGACTGCGAGCATCGGTACAGTGAAGGTGCGACTGACATGCGGGACTATTGAGCTGGATGCGTGAGTGTAAGACGTTTGTAATGATAGCGATAGACATATTTAATGTGTGAAAATGATCAGTGTGAATGAAATGACTAGCCAATATAGACACAGTGATAAGGAATTTACTTAATATTGAGATAGGCATTAAATATTGTGCTCACTGAAAATAACAAGGGCAATAGTGGAGACAGATATTTTAATACTGTAATTAATAGGTATGTGAAATTTATAGCAGTAAAAATAAATTTTAAAAAATTACATTTATTTCTTTACTTGTTATTAAGATCCCCATCCTTCACGAACTTGGATACACCCCTCTGACAAGCTGCGAGATTTCTGAAGTTAGTAAAAATATTTATTAATTTTAAAAGGATGGGCGTGCTGAAAATTTAAACGTAAATAAATGGGCTATTACAAANTTAGTAAAAATATTTATTAATTTTAAAAGGATGGGCGTGCTGAAAATTTAAACGTAAATAAATGGGCTATTACAAAAAAAAATTTAGATTGACCTAATTCGGTATATTTTGATTTTTTTTTTTGCCTCATTAATTGCATCAATATTTTGGTCACGTTAGGTTAATTCCGATTAAATTCCCATTTTAGGGCAATAGTGTTGGTCCAGAACTAATTTCAGCCAGGTATTCCTGTGTTGGAAGTTAGTACAGAGGCAACTAGGCTTTCCTGGAGGCCCGTCGGTAGAACGCAGACACCTCAGGTATTGTCGGATGTGTCTTGCAGTATGTGCATTCCACAGTGGCGTGGGACACCCTCGTCGTGCCTCGCCTGCGTCTGTCGCCGAAGTGCAACGTTTCCAGCTGCAGAACACTTGTGTTCACGGTTGTGCGCCGTGTTGGTGGCCCCCAGCGCACTCTATGAGCGACGCATGAACTAAGTGTTTTGTAATGTTGTACCCGGCATAACGTGCCAGTAATATCACGAATGTCTCCATCCGCCGTGGTGACAACTTTCCCGTGCACTCTTCGCGCTGACTTGAAGCCAGCACGATGTGTTCGCCGTGCACTCCCGTCTTCGGAGAGATTACGACGGGAACTTAGCTTCCTCGCTCTTAAATTAATTTCATTACACGTCACGTAGTATAGAAAAGAGCAAAATTTAGTAAATAATTCAGGGTTTTTTTTTAAATTTAGTTTTCATTGAGTAACTCTAAAGCTAGGACCAGTGACTTTTCGCTTAAAAATCGGAGCACACAGTAGACTCCAATAATGTATATACACCTCAGCTGTTGTTAAACCTCCATTGGCTGCCGGTGCCATGTCCGTCTTTGACCAAGCCACTAGGACTAAGTAACTCCGACACCGAACCTTCGTGATTCGTGCGCAAACGGTTAACACGGGCCAGAACATTTTCTAGTCAATCAGAGAAGCTGGACGACCCTGCAGTGCTTTGGACTGTGTCTTGTCTCGAAATCTTTTCGCGAAATATCACTGCCCCTATCTAAAGCAATTTCTTCTCCCGCCAAGACGGTGAGTGCAGAACATTACAGTACTTAACTGTTCGGTTGTCTGCGTATCGTTTTTGTTTGCTGTGATAGTGAGTTGTTTGTTAATTATCTCGTTAATGTTTTGTGTTTAAGAGCATCCTAGTGCTATTCATATCAAATCAGTCAAATTTGAATTGAACTTTTCTTCTGGCGTCTACTTGCCTGGCTTTCGCTTTTATCAAGCGACTTCTTTTGCTCGCTCGGAGCAAGTGAGAATCTACAGTTTTCTGCTTTTTGCATGAAGACGTCTTTTCGATGCGATAGTCTTGGCTAAGTGCTTCGCGAATTCCTTTTATTTTATCATCTGGACCACGTCATAACCACATAAAAAAATTAATTAATAATATCTAGTTCTCTTTGTCAGAAGGACTATGTTATACAAAGAAACCTTTTAACTTTTAATAACTTTGAAATTTGTTAAGTTAAGAAATAAATTATTTATTTTGGTTATTTAAAGTGAATTCTTTAGCATGTGAGAAGTGTACTTCAGTGCCCAATGTTTTTTTGGTAAGTCAATTTTATTGCTCAAACTAATGCAATTGCGAGCTTTTTTGTTAATTACCAAATCTAAATAATGAATTAAGAGATACATTCTGAAACTTCAAATATGGTTTGTGTTTATTTGTTACTTTAAACAATGTTTGCCTCTGTGCATTAAATAAATAATAATTATTTTTAGGCTAATACTAAGGTAAAATGTACGTGGTGCATTTCAGCTTCGCTACCAGTCAACTTCAATACAAAGTGGCTTTTGTAGTGTCTGGGATGAAGGTAGCAGAATAACTGAATGAATTTGTTCATAAATAGTTACTGTCAATAACATCAAGCACGTGAGTTATTTGTATGGTTATAAAGTCTAAGTGAGTATTAAAACTATTAAAGCACGGTACCAGGCAATAAATAAGTGCACTCAAACATTCAACTATAACTATAGTTTCTACTGGGAGATTGTAAAGATAAAAAAAAACCTGTTCATTTCGAGGTGAGTTGCCTCAAGAGCAATTAAGTAGACACAGAGCACGGAAGACGATGTTCACGGGCCCGGACATTTGTGACTGGTTTTGGCGCTAAGTTACAATTTAAAAATTATTTCTTGAAATTTCTACACATAGTAAGTAAACTTATAAACCACGCATATCACATGGCAGATTCATCACACATCAGCCTGAATTTACATGAGCATTGACCGTGGTTACCATACGAGTATGTTAATTTCATGATACCGTTAAAGGTTTTCAAACATGAATACGTGGAGGAAAACTCGTATNACTGGTTTTGGCGCTAAGTTACAATTTAAAAATTATTTCTTGAAATTTCTACACATAGTAAGTAAACTTATAAACACCGCATATCACATGGCAGATTCATCACACATCAGCCTGAATTTACATGAGCATTGAGCGTAGTTACCATACGAGTATGTTAATTTCATGATACCGTTAAAGGTTTTCAAACATGAATACGTGGAGGAAAACTCGTATNGTTACCATACGAGTATGTTAATTTCATGATACCGTTAAAGGTTTTCAAACATGAATACGTGGAGGAAAACTCGTATTTTTTTATTATGTCTATACAATGGTGTAATATTTTAGGAACACTTTGTTTATCATTAACTTCATTATTCTCTACAAACTTGACTGCGTCAGTAACGGTGGCTGAGGAAGAGCTGTTGGACGTAGGCATCCTAATCAGATCACAGAACACATACATCTACTTATCTGCTACTGAGAAACTACAACTACACAAAAACACTGAAATCATTGTCCAGACGATGATTTTGAGATGTGTATGAGAAATGTTTTTGGAAATGTTGAGTGGTGGGGCTGAGGATTGTTAACTCCAAAGTGGGTGGGGCGAGTAGAGAGAAGCAGTCATCTGGAAAGTAGTAAAACGTTTACAAATCAAACCTATATTCACTTGGACGTAGCCAACTTCTATTTTTTTGCATTCGGTTGTATTTTTTTTCNACGTTTACAAATCAAACCTATATTCACTTGGACGTAGCCAACTTCTATTTTTTTGCATTCGGTTGTATTTTTTTTCGATTAACTGGTATACTATAGTAAGCTACACTTACAGAAGCTTTTCGTGTATAATTTATTTGTCGCAGNTTTTTTTTCGATTAACTGGTATACTATAGTAAGCTACACTTACAGAAGCTTTTCGTGTATAATTTATTTGTCGCAGGGTCCATTAAAACACATTTGTAGAGACGTGAAGAATCCGCGGATTTATTTTGGGACAAGCTAGGATTCAAAACACGTGCGTTTATATCATTTTAGCCATTGGTCCACGCGGTGTTTGACACCTCCTGGAGAACGGTGTCCAATTGTTGCCATCCACTGTGACAGCAGGCAACCAATGCGCGGTTGATATCAGCATAGTTGTACATAAGTCTAGCCTGCAGGTCATTGAACTCGCGAATTTTTCAGGTGTCTACACATTTGTAATATCCAAACTTAAGATCGTCACAGATTTTCTAGTTTCAAAAGTCACCAGCCGCCACTGCTGTCTTATGTCGGAAAATTCCACCCTCTTCTGAGAAATAATTTTCTTTTTTACTAGATAGTACATGATGCTCTTATACTATGCCTAGTTAGCTTTATTGCCTCAGGGCTGTTTGAGCTGGGTCAAAACAACTGTGGACCAATCATAAAAGTAACAGAGCAATTAAGGTTTTTGAAACATAAACTGCCTCCAAATTAACATGCAAAATTTCCGGGTCGCAAGGGGTGTCCCTAAAGGGAAAGGGTAGTTATAAAACAGGGCTGCTTGTGTTGTAGTATTGGATGGGGAAGACAGAGGGGTAGTTACAATTTCACGATGGATTGTGTAGCAGAAGGAGAAGATTAAGAGTGATAGTAACAGATCTTGATGACTTGTTGCATAGTAAAGGGGGAATAAGAATGGTATTTATCTGTCATGAACCATGGCTGATTGTTGTACATTACAGTGAGAGGAGAATGAGAGAGAGAGAGTTAGTTAGTTATCCACAATGACGGTTTGTTATTTAGAGCAGGGGACATCAGACAGTGGTAGTTATCGATCGTGAATTATAAACGGCTTATTGTAAAGTACAGTAAGAAGAGAAATAGAGATTTAGCTATCGACATCGATGGTTTCTTGTTTAAAGCAGGGGAAATGAGACAGTGGTAGCTATCGATCATGAATAATGATGGTGTGTTGAGTAATACAGTAAATGGATACAGAGAGAGTTAATTACTATGATGGCACGTTATGCCGTGCAAAAGGTGGAAGGAGAAAAGGGTATTTACAATCATAAATCGTGATAACTTGTCGTTAGTTATAAGGCGAGGAGAATGATAGGGATAGGTAGTTAAAGGTCATGACAACATATATTGTAGCGGAAAGAGGGTTGGGAGAGGGGCATATACCAACAATGAGATTCATGTTATGTTTAGCGAAATACTAAACCTCATAATAATGTAGATATTTCAGTACAATTCGTGATTTCATTGTTTATTGGCCTATGTACTGTGTCATTAACCCATGTGACCATGTTACTGGACATTAGTTACTCTACTGTTGAAATATTTTTGCTAAAAGTATCTATTGGGCGTGCCTCGCAGATTGTAGGCCAATGGCACAAGTCATGTGAGCTCACAGCATCTCGCAATTTATTGTGAGCCAGATAACACGAATTTTGCAGGTATCTAATCATATGGTAGTTATGTAATGGGTGGTAAAAAGAAGGCGGGAGGGGGAAACTAAAGATGGTAGAGACTCACCGATGATGATGGCTTGTGTATTGGAGAGAGAGAGACGAGTAGTTACAGACAATGATGACTTACTGTGCAGTGCAAGAAGGGGATAGAGGGAATGATGGTGGTTACCTAGCATGAGGTTAGTCGTGTAGTGGAAGGAAGAGTGCAATAGGAGAGAGAGAGGTAGTTGACGATCACGAATGCTAGTCCCGCAGTGTGATGGTGAAAGGGGGAGGGATAGATGGAGGAGACTCAATGATCACGATGGCTTGTTGTGTATCATGAGGAGTGAAGAGCGAGATGGGTAGTTACCTTCCATGAGTGCTGGTCATTTAATGGGTGGAAGGGGGGGGGGAGAGAAAGAAAGAGAGAGGTAAGCATGAGAGGTGGCAGAGACACACAGGTCACGACAGATTGTTGTGTATCAGAAGGAGTGGGGAGAGATATGGGTGGTTAACTACCGTGAGTGCTGGTCATTTAATGCGTGGAAGGGGGAGGGAGAGAGATAGAGATAGAGATGACTCACCGATCATGATGGCGGCACGGCTGTTGGTCCTCTTGGCGCGGTACGTGAGCGGTCGCGTGACGGAGAAGTAGCGGTCGAAGCTGATGATGAGCAAGTTGAGCACGGAGGCGTTGCTGGCGAGGTAGTCTAGAGCGAGCCACGTGTCGCAGATGTGGGGGCCGAGGGGCCAATAGCCGAGCAGCGTGGACACGGTGAATAGCGGCATGGAGATGAGCCCGATGGCGAAGTCGGCGACGGCGAGGCTGAAGAGGAAGTAGTTGCTGATGGTCTGCAGCTGCTTGTCGATCTTGAAGGATATCATGACCATGGAGTTGCCGACGACTGTGACAAGGCTGAGGAAGCCGGCCACGATGGCGATGAGCACCATCTCCGGGATGGAGTAGCGGCCGGCAGGCTCGGCTGGCGGCCCCAGCGAGCCATTCAGCACGCCCACCTCCACCGCAGACTCGTTCATCGCCGCCCGCCCTCCTCGCTCCTGCAACGACAATCACACACTCGAGATGAGGCACGCCGACCTCCCACCTTCTGCGCATGCGCCAACATTCGCCTACCCCACAGCAACTCAACTGTCAAAGTTACATCGTCATTACTGATTAACATATTGGTTTATATCATGATTCTCAAAATAGTGAGTGAAGATAGCAAGAGATTAGACCAGCTCTTAACAACGAGGCCTTGAGAGCTGATGAGGGTGAAGTGAGGTGAGAATGGAGCAGCGCCGGAATGCTAGGTCGGGGGAAACTGGAGATCCCCTAGAAAACCCGCCACCCAGCGGCATCGTCCGGGCACGATTCCCACTTGCGAATATCCGGAGTGACCCGGCCGGGGATTGAACCCGGTTCGCCTTGGGGAGGGGCGAGCAGGTCAATTACATATATTGTAAGAGCGGAGTGGAGGGGGTCAGTCGCAGGCTGGGCGCGGTGCTGGCGACAACTTAAAACAAATTACCAAAGAAAAAATACCAATAAGGTGGTCGAACAAAGGCGAGAGACAAACTCCAATAATGTATAAGCCACTGCCACCCCCACATACTCGAGATGAGGCAAACCGACCTCCCGTCTTCTGCGCATGCGCCAACATTGACCTACCTCACACGAACACAACTGTCAACGTCACGTGGTCAACACTGATGAACGTGTTTGTTTGTATCTTAACCCTTCCAGGCCCACTTAAATTTACTATTTAGGNGTCACGTGGTCAACACTGATGAACGTGTTTGTTTGTATCTTAACCCTTCCAGGCCCACTTAAATTTACTATTTAGGAGTCGTTACAACGAAATTTTATGATGCGTGCTGTACTTAAGTCGACACGACACCAGCTTTGTTTCCTCCACCGATGAGCTTTAAGCTTTGTGTTCGGCTACCGAAGAATCCATAGTTACCCACCGGTTATATCATTGGCCATTAAGCTTCGCAGTGTACAGTAAGGGCAAAATATTAGTATCATGTGCATTATGTACACGATTGTGCACAGTGGATCCAAATTGGTTAACTTTCAAAAGACAAGACGTTTTACCAATTTCAACTTAATATCATTGCTAGAGACCCAGACATTTCGCGGATTCATACGGCATCTAGCTAGTTTCCACAGTACTTCGTGCATTCGAGCTTCAGTTGGTTGCTCATTGGCTGAGGCTCCAGTTCAACCACTGGCCAGGTAGCACGGAATTGGCTCCTTGTTTTCCTTCCAGATTTGTTAATCGTCAAAAGTCGTCCAGGGCATGTCTAATAAATAGGTGTCCAATAGAAGAAAAAGATCCAGTACGTAAGTGTTTGAATTTTAACTTGACCTCAAATGAATACGCGAAATATCTGGGTATCTAATACATGCGTTAAACCCTGGTTAGAGGAAGTATACAATTATCTGAAAACTCTTTTTTACATAAACAAGATTCTAACGTCAAATCTTATTCACGTCGTTTATGATATAGGCTATTCACGGTAAGGNCTCTTTTTTACATAAACAAGATTCTAACGTCAAATCTTATTCACGTCGTTTATGATATAGGCTATTCACGGTAAGGTGAGTACTTCTCAACTCGCACACAGCAGGCATAACAAACCAGAAAAATATATTGTATTTAGACCTCAGGCATCGACATTTGAGAGCTATAATATATATATAGCCTACTGTGTTTGTTAGTCCAATTGCAATTTCTATATTGACCGTTAACGAAAGGATACCAATAANATATATATATAGCCTACTGTGTTTGTTAGTCCAATTGCAATTTCTATATTGACCGTTAACGAAAGGATACCAATAATTGGAAAGAAACTTTTAAACATAACCATAAAAAGTGCACACTTTACTGTGAACAGCCTATAGTCGTATTGGTAGAAATGTAGTTCAATGCAGGAATACGGAGGTGGCTACTGCGCACCTCGAGTATACACTCTACCCCAATTTCTCTTAACGGCACCTAGTCCACAACCTTCTCACTATATATATATATATATATCCTGTTCACGGTGAACTGAGCCTTTTCCATAGTCCTGCTTATCATCTACTTGTATCAGCATTGTGTATTCCTCCACACCATATGGAAAATTAACACTTAGAAGACTACGCTCAGGATCACAGAGTAACTAAGCACACAAGGACGAGATGGCGTGGCGGCTCCTTTGATGAGGACGCATCCCATGCACTGATTGGCCATTCGAGCTTCTGGGAACGGGACTCGTGTCTCATTGGGTCTTGCGTGCTGCGGAAGGTCCCACATTGGCTGGGCTGCCTCCTTGCAAGTAAAAACCCACGCGCTGACTCGCAAACAGCGTTCAGACATGTNAGGTCCCACATTGGCTGGGCTGCCTCCTTGCAAGTAAAAACCCACGCGCTGACTCGCAAACAGCGTTCAGACATGCCGCTGGCTGGGGACGCCATTTTGGTGGCGTGTGCATTTTGAGTTCGCTGTATAAGCGAATGTTTTGTCTCTGTATTCTTGCTTACTCTGTGACTCGATGGTAAAATTAGCTTGATTAACTGTTAAAACTATTCATTACGTTCACTGCTGTTATAGGTGAAAGTAAGGATTCCCACAACACTGAATAAAGCGAGCCGTTAACAACCATTCGTTGGTGTATTTTTGTGAGCTCTTTGTGGATAAGTGAACAAAGAGACATAGTGAAAGCAATACGCAATGACTAGAGCCCTGATAAATTCGCTGATTCATTCTAGGGCAAGCTAGAATTCAAAACACGTGTGCTTGAATTCTAGTGTGCCATTGGACCACACGATGTTTGACACCTCCTGGAGAACGCTGGTCCAATCGTCACCTACCACTGTGACAGCAGACATCCAATGTTCAGTTGACATCGGCACATTTGTATATAAGAATATAGAGTTCAGCCTGCAGGTCGTTGAACTCGCGACTTTTTCAGGTCTCTAGCAATGACCAACAAAATGTTCATCTCTTCAGGGACACATATAGATAGTTCATATTTAGCTCGTTGCAAACGATAATCTCGTTATAGCTAGGTGCATCCGAATTTCGCGAAAAGGTTTTCGCACATGCTATATTTCGATGCCCTACGGGCATACATACTGTTCTCTTTTGCTTATTTGCGGCGTGCCTCAGTCAGGGGATGTTCTCCTATTTATCTGGCCAATCAGGATTAGGTAAAATCAATACTGAGCGTCTTCGATTCGCGGGCAGACACGTAAAGACGCGTAACACGGAAACTATATCCAATCACAAAGTGGATCTGAGCTAAAGGGTTACGAAATACAACTGGCCATGAAATCTTTTCGCGAAATTCAGGTGTACATAGTTATAGCCCATTCATGGATACTTCCAAATTTTCTGAAGCCCTGCTAAAGTTCTACTTCCAGGATATTCCTCCGCCTCACGCCAAAAAGCTTAACCAAATTAAGGTTTATTCTATTCAGGTTATGAACCAATCGTGATTTATTATGGGATAGTGTGGCATTCGAAAGATTTCCGGTGCTAGGTGCTCAGTGTTCCAAAAGGTAACTTTTAATTAAAATTTTAAGCTGCGTAAATAATAACAGAGAAAGATTTTACTTAGTCAGGAAGTTATTTTATATTTTATTTTGAAAGAGAAGGTTCTAAGTGGGCAGCAGACCACTTTCTCACATGTATAAAACTCGCCCCCAACTCCACAACCATGTCATGTTCTCCATGATTAACATACATCGGAGACGAATAAGAATGATAAAAAACGAATCAGTAGCAGCCTTATGATAGTCAGTTTAAAAGGCTGACTGTATAAATAAAATAAAACCAATTGCCTTTTTTACTTTTAATTACCGGGCACTTGTTTGTTATTTTTCCCCTCCACCACAAGAAAAATACAAACAGATTTCAAAAAACAATAACTTTACAAAATTTATGCAAATTTATATTAAAGCATTTAAAGATTATAATACCCCAAAATACTTTAAAAACATCATAAAATTTAGGGGTTACAATAAAAATGCGCCATTAAAAAAAATGTATAGTTACAGAAATGTGTACAATTACTTAACTGGCAAAAGTTTCCCTAATTTACAATTTACTATATTTCGAAATTTACATGTCCCGAGTGAGACCCAAACCCCTAGGTGTAACCTCCCCCCGAGTGTCCGCCATCGCTTAGTTTGTCAGGGTATTTACAGCGAAGATTTCGCAACCACAGTCCACCACAAACCTGTGAAGAACATCCTCGAAATGGAAGCCAATCTTTGTCCAATTCAGTTCAAAAGCGGTGCTGACGTCACAAGGCGACCCCCTCTCAGTCGCCTCAGCCGCCGCGAGGTGGAAGGAAACGCCGCGCACGTGGTATAGTTTCGACCTTCATCGAACTACCAAGCACCCGCGTCGTGGAGTCTAACGCCTCCTCGGCTGCCGTCAACGGGTAACGTCTTCGAAAACGTAAGTACCCATGATCGACACTAGGTAGCGTTACTCCGTAAAAAAGGTACAACTATTACAATTATGCGGTTTTTATAACTTAGAAAATAGAGAGAAAATCTGGTAAATTACCAATAATAGAGCTTGACTAGTGGCTAAAAAGATTTGGTTGCCAAACTTTTAACATTGATCGTCCCAAGTTGTAGTGGAAGTAACCTTAACCAAGTCTACGAAATCACACCAAAGGGACAACACACCGCATTCGTGTACAGTAGATAAATTATATTTTGCAAAATAACTATTTCATACCAGGCACTACCAACACCCATATTTCGTATATATTTTTATTTATGTTAATTGTATATGAAATTATTTAATTTATAGATTAAACTTAAGTAAAATTCAATTTTAACCAAAATAAAGCAGTTATATGTTGACACAAGTACAAAAAAAAAGCTTGTGACNCTATATATTTTTATTTATGTTAATTGTATATGAAATTATTTAATTTATAGATGAAACTTAAGTAAAATTCAATTTTAACAAAAATAAAGCAGTTATATGTTGACACAAGTACAAAAAAAAAGCTTGTGACACTTTGCATATTTGGGAACCAACCATAAACGTCACACGTGGAGTAATTGCACATTTTCGCTGAGTGTTTTCTGTGCCCGGGTGGGCGCCGCTGTAGTTCACGGTCACTAGAGACAGCATTTCGCGTTTAAAGGCTGTTGGACCCCCAAAAATTAATAAATTTAAACTTGCACTGAAAATTGTTCAACTTGTANATTTAAACTTGCACTGAAAATTGTTCAACTTGTACGCATTGTATGTGATGACATATTCCTAGACTAAAGAAAGTTTACACTTCATATTTTTTTAATAATTTGATTTCAAATTCAATTTATTTCCTGTTTTGCTGCAGTCATAATAAGAAATACTCACCAATTTGTACAAATGAAAAAAATTTTACAAAGCAAACGAATGCCATGGGCTACCGCGTGAAATTTATGTCGTCACCAAATAAGCCATTGTTAAATAAGAAGTTGTTAAATATACAGACATATTTGCATATTNGGCGCCGCTGTAGTTCACGGTCACTAGAGACAGCATTTCGCGTTTAAAGGCTGTTGGACCCCCAAAAATTAATAAGTTTAAACTTGCACTGAAAATTGTTCAACTTGTACGCATTGTATGTGATGACATATTCCTAGACTAAAGAAAGTTTACACTTCATATTTTTTTAATAATTTGATTTCAAATTCAATTTTTTTCCTGTTTTGCTGCAGTCATAATAAGAAATACTCACCAATTTGTAGAAATGAAAAAAATTTTACAAAGTAAACGAATGCGATGGGCTACCTCGTGAAATTTATGTCGTCACCAAATAAGCCATTGTTAAATAAGAAGTTGTTAAATATACAGACATATTTGCATATTTGTAACTTTTTTAATGTAAGCTGTTATTTGGTGATTACATATATGTTACATGGTAGCCCATGGTGTTAGGTTAGTTTGTAAATTTTTCATTTGTACAAATTAGTTAGTGTTTGTTATTATGGCTGCAGCAAAACATAAAAAGTTTGAATTTCACATCAAATTATTAAAAAAAAATAAAGTTTTAAAATTTTTTTATTAAAGGAAAATTTCATCTCATATAATGTGTACAAGTTGAACAATGTTTGGTACAAAAATAACATTATTAATTTTTTGGGCTCCAACATCGTTAAGTAGGCCAGACTCCACGGTCCTGTGTATTTCTGAGCCTCAGCTTCTTCTTCATTGGCTGCTGCTGCCTCAGTTTTACATAACACCAGTTAGCACATGATTCTGCGTTGGTTTCCTTGCAGGTCTGTTATTGGCTCGGAGTTCACGTGGTCGTGTCTAACAAGCTCAAACCCAATCGCTAGAGCCGAGAAATATTAGCGTTTTCATTTCGGGACAAGCTAGACTTCAAAACCCCGTACGTTTGTATTGCTAATGCTATTGGTCCACCCGTTAAATTACACCTCCTGGACAACTCTGAGCCTATAATAAATACACAGTAAAATGCAGACCGAATCACCGTCTTCCGCTAGTACAACAAGCAACCAATGAACAGTGATATCTGCTGAACTCGCGAATTGTTCAGGTCTCTGCCAATGGCGAACGTATCAGAACTGTGCCTCTTCAGCTTGTCCTCAAATGAACCCTCGATGTTTGCCCGTCCTTGGCCATCACGCACGCGAGTGTGTTGCGCTCGTGCAGAGTCACACACTGTGCGGCTGTGGTATGGAAGGGAAGCACTGGCACACGTGTGGAAGCACCTGGTGATGCGAGGACGTGGAATGTCGCGGGATGCCAGGGGAAGCTCTGTGCACGCCATTGCCAACACTGCGGCCTCAACAATGCTNCTCTTTTTTACATAAACAAGATTCTAACGTCAAATCTTATTCACGTCGTTTATGATATAGGCTATTCACGGTAAGATGAGTACTTCTCAACTCGCACACAGCAGGCATAACAAACCAGAAAAATATATTGTATTTAGACCTCAGGCATCGACATTTGAGAGCTATAATATATATATATAGCCTACTGTGTTTGTTAGTCCAATTGCAATTTCTATATTGACCGTTAACGAAAGGATACCAATAATTGGAAAGAAACTTTTAAACATAACCATAAAAAGTGCACACTTTACTGTGAACAGCCTATAGTCGTATTGGTAGAAATGTAGTTCAATGCAGGAATACGGAGGTGGCTACTGCGCACCTCGAGTATACACTCTACCCCAATTTCTCTTAACGGCACCTAGTCCACAACCTTCTCACTATATATATATATATATATCCTGTTCACGGTGAACTGAGCCTTTTCCATAGTCCTGCTTATCATCTACTTGTATCAGCATTGTGTATTCCTCCACACCATATGGAAAATTAACACTTAGAAGACTACGCTCAGGATCACAGAGTAACTAAGCACACAAGGACGAGATGGCGTGGCGGCTCCTTTGATGAGGACGCATCCCATGCACTGATTGGCCATTCGAGCTTCTGGGAACGGGACTCGTGTCTCATTGGGTCTTGCGTGCTGCGGAAGGTCCCACATTGGCTGGGCTGCCTCCTTGCAAGTAAAAACCCACGCGCTGACTCGCAAACAGCGTTCAGACATGTCGTTGGCTGGGGACGCCATTTTGGTGGCGTGTGCATTTTGAGTTCGCTGTATAAGCGAATGTTTTGTCTCTGTATTCTTGCTTACTCTGTGACTCGATGGTAAAATTAGCTTGATTAACTGTTAAAACTACTCATAACGTTCACTGCTGTTATAGGTGAAAGTAAGGATTCCCACAACACTGAACAAAGCGAGCCGTTAACAACCATTCGTTGGTGTATTTTTGTGAGCTCTTTGTGGATAAGTGAACAAAGAGACATAGTGAAAGCAATACGCAATGACTAGAGACCTGATAAATTCGCTGATTCATTTTGGGACAAGCTAGAATTCAAAACACGTGTGCTTATATAACTTCAGCCATTGGACCACACGATGTTTGACACCTCCTGGAGAACGCTGGTCCAATCGTCGCCTACCACTGTGACAGCAGACATCCAATGTTCAGTTGACATCGGCACATTTGTATATAAGAATGTAGAGTTCAGCCTGCAGGTCGTTGAACTCGCGAATTTTTGAGGTCTCTACCAATGGCCAACAAAATGTTCATCTCTTCAGGGACACATATAGATAGTTCATATTTAGCTCGTTGCAAACGATAATCTCGTTATAGCTAGGTGCATCCGAATTCCGCGAAAAGGTTTCCGCACATGCTAGATTTCGATACCCTACGGGCATACCTAGGGTTTCGTTTTGCTTATTGGCAACGTGTCTCTGTGAGAGGATGTTCTCCTATTTATCTGGCCAATCAGGATTAGGTAAAATAAATACTGAGCGTCTTCGATTAGCCGGCAGACACCTAAAGACGCGAAACACAGAAACCATCCAATCACGAAAGTGGATCTGAGCTAAGGTGCTATGAAATAAAACTGGTCGTGAAATCTTTTCGCGAAATTCAGGTGTCCATAGTTATAGCCAGGCGCAGTGATATTTCCCGAAAAAATTTCGAGACAAGATACAGTCCAAAGCACTGTAGGGTCGTCCAGCTTCTTTGTTTAGCTAAAAAAAAATGTTCTGGCCGTTGTTAACCGTTTGCGCACGAATCACGAAGGTTCAGTGTCGGAGTTACTTAGTCCTGAGTGGCTTGGTCAAAGACGGACACGGCGCCAGCAGCCAATGGAGGTATAACAACAGCTGAGGTGTGTATATAGTATTGAAGTCTACTGTGTGCTCCGATTTTTACGCGAAAAGTCTCTGGCCCTAGTTATAGCCCATTCATGGATACTTCCAAATTTTCTGTAGCCCTGCTGAAGTTCTACTTCCATGGTATTCCTCCGCCCAACGCCAACAAAGCTTAACCAACTTAAGGTTTATTCTATTCCGGTTAGAAACCTATCGTGATTTAATATGGGATAGTTTGGCATGGGAAAGATTTCCGGCGGTAGGTGCTCAGTGTTCCGAAAGGTGACTTTTAATTAAAATTTTAAGCTGCGTGAATAATAACAGAGAAAGATTTTACTTTGTTAGGAAGTTATTTTGTATTTGATTTTGAAAGAGAAGGTTCCAAGTGAGCAGCAGACCACTTTGTCACATGTTTAAAACTCGACCCCAACTCCACAACCATGTCATGTCCTCCATGATTAACATACATCGGAGACGAATAAGAATGATAGCAAAAAGCGAATCAGTAGCAGCCTTATGATAGTCAGTTTAAAAGGCTGACAGTAGAAATTAAATAAAATCAATTGCCTTTTTTACTTTTAATTACCAGGCGCTTGTTTGTTTTTTTTTTCCCCTCCGCCACAAGAAAAATACAAACAGATTTCAAAAAACAATAACTTTACAAAATTTATGCAAATTTATATTAAAACATCTAAATATTATAATACCCCAAAATACTTTAGAAACATCATAAAATTTAGGGGTTACAATAAAAATGCGCCATTACAAAAAATGTATAGTTACAGAAATGTGTACAATTACTTAACTGGAAAAAGTTTCCCTAATTTACAATTTACTATATT
>NQII01002965.1:234745-253001 GCA_002778355.1 Clitarchus hookeri
TCCCTGTCTGTTTTTTTATACTGTGACGTCACGGCTTGAAGTAAGGGAGAATTCTGCCCCAAGCAAACGAGCAGTTGTATGCAATTCCAGTCACGCCGCACAGTAGCTACACAAGAAGAACTGAAGAATTTGTTACACCTGTTTTTCCGCGAAAATATTTCAGGAAAAATTTTGATCCAACGCACTTTATTTCAGAAACACTTTCGTTAATGGATAGTTTGAATTGTTACGCGTCTTGTCTGTCCGGCCGCGAATCACGGACGGTCAGTAATCGGAGAAACTTAATTCTAATTGGCTCGCTCGTGCAACAGACGGTCTTCACACAGAGACGAGAGGCCAATAGTCAAATGAAGACCGCAAGTGTGCACACAGGATATTAAAATCTAGCCTCCACGTAAATCTTTTCGCGACGAACTGGCAGTACCCTTTACTAGGGACGCCCGATTTTCACGAAGAGTATTCCTGCCAGGCTGTATTTCTAAACACTATAACTCATATCCACTTTGGCGATTGTATGTTTCAACTGCTGCACGTCTCGGGTACCTGCCAGCGTATCACAGATATTTAGTACCTGAGTGAGCTAATCCTTATTGACTTCAGTAAACACCCTACTTTCTTCTGACGAAGGCACGTGACTAATAACTACAGACCTGAAAAATTCGCGAATTCAATGACCTGCAGGCTAGACTCTATAGTCTTGCGTACAAATATGCTGACATCAATTGCGCGTTGGTTGTCTTCTGTCACAGTGGTAGGCGACAATTGGACACCGTTCTCCAGGAGGTGTCAAACAGTCAAACACCGCGTGGACCAATGGCTAAAGTTATGTAAACGCACGTGTTTTTAATCCTAGCTTGTCCCAAAATGAATCCGCGAATTCTTCAGGTCTCTACTAATAACAGAAGGGAATCTGCNGAGACCTGAAAAATTCGCGAATTCAATGACCTGCAGGCTAGACTCTATAGTCTTGCGTACAAATATGCTGACATCAATTGCGCGTTGGTTGTCTGCTGTCACAGTGGTAGGCGACAATTGGACCCGTTCTCCAGGAGGTGTCAAACAGTCAAACACCGCGTGGACCAATGGCTAAAGTTATGTAAACGCACGTGTTTTTAATCCTAGCTTGTCCCAAAATGAATCCGCGAATTCTTCAGGTCTCTAATAATAACAGAAGGGAATCTACAGGAGTGCGAGTATGATATTGAAATATATCCGAAAAAATCAGGTGTCCCTGGAGAGATATACAGAACCCGCGTTTTTTTTGGCCGTCAAGATAAAGTTGAAATGAGTTGAGAGATTTGGGTGGCTCTCAACAACAAGCTCTTGAGATCCGATGAGGGTGAAATGAGGTGAGAATGGAGCAGCGCCGGAATACAAGGGCGAGGGAAAAGGGAGATCCCCGAGAAAATCTGCCAACCAGTGGCATCGTCTGTCACGATTCCCATTTGTGAAAATCCGGAGAGATCAGACAGAGGATTGAACCCGGTTCGCCATGGTGGGAGACGAGCAGTCTAACCGCTTATCTACCGTGGTCTTGTGAAGATAGACTTTTCCATCTGGTATATACCCGAGCTGGCACCGTATGTTAACATTTCTTATCCAACGTACTATTACGCCACCTAGGTTTAACCTAGTTGTATGGAGTTTCCCGTAACATTGCGACGTATTCATTCCTTGAAGACAAGGGCGAAGAAATATTAATTGGCCAACATTTTTCATAAGGTTCCTCGCGACGTAATTTTACATTAGCACTTCACTGATACACATGGAGGTATCATATGTAACCATACTCAAATGGCAATATTACTTCATTAGCAGTGACCCCATCATATCTTGTCATAATGTTGTCACAAACTCGGTGTAACATATGCATACGTTGACTTGACATGTGTCATTGGACTTCTGTTCATCTGACACACCCTTCACGACTCCGCAGTAACACCCTTCAGGACTCCGCAGCTTCACCCTTCAGGACTTCGCAGCAATAGTAAATATAAAACACACTTTTGGTGGCTTAAAGGCCGTTGCTCGAGTATAAAGAAGACGCAATAGCACGTTTAAAAAAAAATCATGTTGAAGTATACTACTCGGGACGCTATTTACTGTGAAAGGGGTGAAAAATTGGCACGATCAGTGAGCTTTAGGCTTGAACTCACAGTTCAATGACATATGCATACTGAAGCNAAAGGGGTGAAAAATTGGCACGATCAGTGAGCTTTAGGCTTGAACTCACAGTTCAATGACATATGCATACTGAAGCAGATGTTGATGATATATCTGTTCCCTACTGACACAGTGAAGACCATGATTCCTACTGCGAGGGTCTGTCATGTCGACGACCACTCTTCGTCCTATTCGATCACAACCCAAGACCTCGCTGTACCATGGCAGCATGTCAGTATCTCCAATGAAGCAACATCAACAGGATGTACTGACCTGCGTAGTCCCCTGACATGAATGCCTTTGAGCATGCTTGGGACATGCTGGATGCGTCAATTTCACGGTGTTTCAACACTCTGCAGAAACGTATTGGAGCTGGCATAGAGGAGTGGGAAGTTTCACCCCAAGGAAGCTGTATAGCCCTCATTCAAGACATTCCTCACAATATGGAATAAATCATCCGTGTAGGCCTGCGTGGTAGGATTCGCATTGCTAATGCAGTCAGAGGCGTATGTGTTTGCAAAGGTTTTGTTCACAATATGTAGGCAATATGTAGACGATCTGTGTTCTATTTATATGTTATGTGTAGAGACCTGAAAAATTGGCGAGTTCAAGCTATACTCCATTGGTTACTTGTATTAGNTTCTATTTATATGTTATGTGTAGAGACCTGAAAAATTGGCGAGTTCAAGCTATACTCCATTGGTTACTTGTATTAGCGGAAGACGGTGATTCTGTCTGAATTTTATTGTGTGCTTATTATTGGCTCAGAGTTGTCCATGAGGTGTAAACTAACGGGTGGGGCAATATAATAAGCAATACAAACGTACGAGGTTTTGAATTCTAGCTTGTCCNCATGAGGTGTAAACTAACGGGTGGGGCAATATAATAAGCAATACAAACGTACGAGGTTTTGAATTCTAGCTTGTCCCGAAATGAAACAGCTAATATTTCAGGTCTCTAGTTGTGTGTCATGAATAGACATGTTTAATTTTCCGATGGTAAATTATGTTTATTTTGTGTGATACTATTTATAAATACATGACTGGGTTGACTGGATGCAGTCGATACTGTCGAATCTCTGGTATTCCAAGCTTCTGTTAAGGTCTGTATTAAACGACTGCAACACTGAGTTCGTAATTAGTTGTGGACCTAATTTGCTAAACTGGAGCTGACGTTTCACATGAGAGATGCGTGTAGCCTCGTATCACTGAAACTACGAATGTATTCTGTCTCTGGGGATTCAAATTCGTATGNCACATGAGAGATGCGTGTAGCCTCGTATCACTGAAACTACGAATGTATTCTGTCTCTGGGGATTCAAATTCGTATGTACGAAGGCATCCTGCGATCAAGTAAATGAAGCAGTAAAACGCGATAGTAACATCAACGTCCTTTGAAATTGTAACAGCTGTAAGGCAGCCTTCTGGACTCTCAAGTCGATTGGCACACAATCACGGTTTTACAATGCGCAGTAAAACTGGCCCCTTCTTCATAGCCATGACGGCGGCCAGTNCACATGAGAGATGCGTGTAGCCTCGTATCACTGAAACTACGAATGTATTCTGTCTCTGGGGATTCAAATTCGTATCTACGAAGTCATCCTGCGATCTAATAAATGAAGCAGTAAAACGCGATAGTGACATCAACGTCCTTTGAAATTGTAACAGCTGTAAGGCAGCCTTCTGGACTCTCAAATCGATTGGCACACAATCACGGTTTTACAATGCGCAGTAAAACTGGCCCCTTCTTCATAGCCATGACGGCGGCCAGTTCGACTTCATTAGCGCTAACGGCCGCGACAGAACGTTAAACTACGTCGACGATAAATTCCCCGCTGGTCGGACAACAGTTTAGGAGTCCAGCACTTCACAAACTCGCGACAAGAGTTCGCAAAGATTTGCAAGGTTATTTGACGTCATTTTCGACTGGGAANTTTGCAAGGTTATTTGACGTCATTTTCGACTGGGAAGTCTCGCAGTTTTCAACCAGAAGTTTACTGCATAGCTGAAAAACTCGCAAATTCGTTTTGTAAGAAGTATAAACACTATCATTTCACGTTAAAAAAAACGACACCACGCTAGAATTCACAGTAATGTACAGACTGAATCAGATCTCATTTTATCATTAGACGATGCCGCAGTCTTCTGTTTGACTCTGGCCAACGTAATGATGTCGCCAAAGTGCTGCGTGTTTACTATTGGTGTAGAGTCCGTGTCAAACGAGCGCAGGTATAATGACACACATGAAGATATCACGAATAGCCTACGTCGAGGTTTTGAGAACCGATGAGGGTGAAGTGACGTGAGTNTAATGACACACATGAAGATATCACGAATAGCCTACGTCGAGGTTTTGAGAACCGATGAGGGTGAAGTGACGTGAGTATGGAGCAGCGTCGGAATGCCAGGACGGAGAGAATAGTAGATCCCCGAGAAAACCAGTCGACAAGCGGCATCATCGGGCACGATTCCCACATGCGAAAATCCTGGAATTGATCCCTGTTCGCATTGGTGGAAGGCGAGCAGACTGACCTCTACACCACCGCGGTACCTGTAATAAGGTACTGTAGGTATTGAATATTTATTTTAAAAGGGTATTCCAAAATCCAGGTACAAACTTTGTGACCTGACTCGTTACGGAAAATGGGATAGGAAACATAGTAAGACTAACGTAATTAGTAACGGAGGGAGACGCTCTTAAAAGTTGGGAATTAAAAGTAGTTATTTGCTGAATTTCAAACTGCGTGAGATGAAACAACATATTCGTCATCTNCTTAAAAGTTGGGAATTAAAAGTAGTTATTTGCTGAATTTCAAACTGCGTGAGATGAAACAACATATTCGTCATCAGTGTTAGCTTGATTCACCTGCCGCGTTTGATCATGTGGTGGGGAATAACAGTAAGCAGGAACACCCGAATTTTGCGAACTGATTTCATGACGAGTTATATTTCTTAACACTTTAGCTCAGAGATCCACTTTCGTGATAGGATGGTTTCCGTGTTATGTGTCTTAGGAAATGACATGAAAAATTCACGGATTCAATTTGAGACAAGCTAGGATTCAAAACACGTGCGTTTATGTAACTTTAGCCATTGGTCCACGCGGTGTTNCTTAAAAGTTGGGAATTAAAAGTAGTTATTTGCTGAATTTCAAACTGCGTGAGATGAAACAACATATTCGTCATCTGTGTTAGCTTGATTCACCTGCCGCGTTTGATCATGTGGTGGGGAATAACAGTAAACAGGAACACCCGAATTTTGCGAACTGATTTCATGACGAGTTATATTTCTTAACACTTTAGCTCACAGATCCACTTTCGTGATAGGATGGTTTCCGTGTTATGTGTCTTAGGAAGAGACATGAAAAATTCGCGGATTCAATTTGAGACAAGCTAGGATTCAAAACACGTGCGTTTATGTAACTTTAGCCATTGGTCCACGCGGTGTTTGACACCTCCTGGAGAACGGTGTCCAATTGTCACCTACCACTGTGACAGCAGACAACCAATGCGCAATTGATATCAGCATATTTGTAAATAGGAATGTAGATTCTAGCCCTCAGGTCATTGAACTCCCGAATTTTCCACGGTTCTCCAGGAGGTGTCAAACACCGCGTGGACCAATGGCTAAAGTTATATAAACGTACATGTTTTGAATCCCAGGTTGCCCCAAAATTAATCCGCGAATTCTTCAGTTCTCTACCTAAACAAACAAACAAACCTCTCTCTCAGTGTAAGGACAAGCTTGGAGAAAGCAAAGAAAAACTCTTAACGGCTGTTTATTGTTAATTAAGCAATTTTTAAACCAACATTTTAAAAATATTACAGATCTACCTCCATATATTTTACCTAGAAAACTTAGTGGCATTAACCAATTTAAGTCCATAACGACCGAGGGAAAGTAGTTCCATGTTTTTATTTAATTAAATGTGTTAAGTAAAAATTTGTGAGCAATGTAATTATTTGTTTTCTATATATTTCTAATTCATAGAGGTGTTTAACGGTAAAATATTTATAAAATATTTGGTTTTGTGATAATTTTTACAGTTTCACTTCACCGACGTATGAACAAGATGGTGAGGCCAGAGACAAAGTTATTTCTTTTGAGGAAGGCGCAAAGTTACTGACACTGAAGGCAAGGTTGGAGTTATCCGCCTGTATTCAGCAATATCAGTTGTGTTCGTCTCTGTGTTTACACTTGCCATCTTCCTATTGGTCCTGGCTACGTCGGACACGCCTACTGTACTCTGCAACGTTCATTACTGGCTGGCCGTGAGCCAATGAAGTTGCACGTTGACAGTGTACCAATTATTATGCCGCGACGGATGTAACATACATTAAAATACATCGTGTTCATTTGAGAAATTATTAAAAAGAACAGTTTTATTTTTACGAACTGAAACGTGGACTGGTTATATATTTTTACTTAAATTCCTATTAAGGCCAGCGAAAAAGTAAAACTGTACAAAAAAAGTGTTAGTTTTGTCTTCAGGAGCATATAAATGTCAGTATAAACGTATATCTGTATATATGCTTGTATACTCCTCAAACGGTTAATTTTACTTTTGGCGGAAGAATACACTGCACAATGTGCATGAAAGTAGTTCTTAACCCGTTCAGTCAAACTGTTTACGCTCTTGGACACGTTGTAAATGAACGTTAGGGCCAACTTGTGACGAGAACTGCACACAGAGTATTATGATAGTCTCCCTCGTGGCTATTATGACTTCTGACACTTTCCTACAGCTCTTCGACATGAATGGTCAATAGNTATTATGATAGTCTCCCTCGTGGCTATTATGACTTCTGACACTTTCCTACAGCTCTTCGACATGAATGGTCATAAGCAAGATCATCGAGCCCGCAGCTCGTTGTTCACTGATTGTATGGCAAGTGCTGAACACAAATATAGCGCACGTACTCCATCCGTGATTATTTCCAACTTCTCTGAAGATCTGCTAAAAGTCCCTGCTTCGCCTCGTGCAAACAAAAGCTTAACTCAGTCAACAAAAATACACTGAAGGGACAACTCATCGCAATTGGGGCACACTCACCTCTATAATACATTGAATGAGAACTATTTCTTAGTACGTTACCAACACTCCTATGCATCCAAATTTATACATGCAATTTAAGAAAAAGTTTCAATTTAAACAAACAAAAAAAAAATATGCTCGTATGTTTTTCGCGAAAAGATTTACGCGAAGATTAGACTTCAACTTTCTATGGCATACGTGCATTTTCCCTTTGTTTATTGGCCACGTGTAAAGACCTGCAAAATTCGCCTTATTATTTGAGGACAGTTTAAACTTGAAACAGTTTTTCCTTTTCACTACGTTTGTCATTGGGCAATGTTTTATTTGACACGCCCACCCCCTGTAAATCTGCACCAATAAACAAACACTTCACAATCGTCTGCCCCAATCACGTGCAGTTCACTCAGATAGGGCGTGACTTTACACCTGGGAAGCAGCCAATGGAGAAACGATGCCAGCAAGGAGTTTATACAGTACTGTGAATTTTAGTTTGATGCCAAAATATAACGCGAATTTTGCAGGTCCCTAGCCACGTGTCTGTCGAAAGACGGTTCCTAACCTTTCTGGGCCAATTAGAATAAGGTAACTCCAACACTGAGTGTCCGTGATTCGCGGGCAGACACCTGTTAGGCGTGGCAAATAAAATCATTCAATCATGAAAGTGGATCTTTGGTCTATTGTTTTGGAGTATAATTAATGCTGAAATCTTTTCGCGAAATCAGGTGGCCTTACTCATATATTAACAGAAATATAAATAAACGCTTATGATAAATTACATATTTAGGAAAAAAAAACAGATCCCACATAGAGCATTTGTCANCAGAAATATAAATAAACGCTTATGATAAATTACATATTTAGGAAAAAAAAACAGATCCCACATAGAGCATTTGTCTAAAATTTTGATTTAAAAAATGTGAATATACCGCTAATAGACTACAACAAAAAAATAATACGGGACTGCAACACATGAACTCGGAAATAAATGTGTGACCGTACGGGTTGAGCTGGACTTAAAAAAGTTCTCNAATACGGGACTGCAACACATGAACTCGGAAATAAATGTGTGACCGTACGGGTTGAGCTGGACTTAAAAAAGTTCTCAGTTTACCACGAACATCCTATAGAAGGAATGTAGTGTATTTAAATATACACACTCATTTGCAAAAACGATTGATCACACTGAAGGTGCCATCGCAGGGGCACATAAGTGATTACAAGCACAGGACATGTTAGAATGTACACGGAAGAAAATTAAAATATTGCACTACACAAAGCATGTCATGCAGGGGACCAACCCCTGCAGAATGCACTTTGTAGGGCGTTGAAACACTCATAGCACGGCGGCAAGTAGCGATACGGTCGAGTGTGGAGGCGTACAACCGTCGGATANGTAGGGCGTTGAAACACTCATAGCACGGCGGCAAGTAGCGATACGGTCGAGTGTGGAGGCGTACAACCGTCGGATATTCTCCTGAGGAAGATCCTGCCACAGCTGGCGTAACTAATCCTACAAATTATCTGTAGTTGCCACCGGCCATAGTTACCATCCCATATGGTCTCAAACTTTCTTGGTGGACGAGNTATCTGTAGTTGCCACCGGCCATAGTTACCATCCCATATGGTCTCAAACTTTCTTGGTGGACGAGAGGTCTGGGGGCCTTGCTGCCCAAGGAAGCATGTTGATATCACGAAGGCAGGCCAATGATACCCGTGCTGTGTGAGGTCGGGAATTATCCTGATGGAAAATAGGGTTGTCAAGCTGCACCAGGAAGGGGAGCTTGCATGGTAGCAGAATGTCCTGGATGTATCGCCGCACCCTCAGTGTTCCTTCAGACGCCACCAATGANAAACAAACAAACAAACCTCTCTCTCAGTGTAAGGACAAGCTTGGAGAAAGCAAAGAAAAACTCTTAACGGCTGTTCATGGTTAATTAAGCAATTTTTAAACCAACATTTTAAAAATATTAAAGATCTACCTGCATATATTTTACCTAGAAAACTTAGTGGCATTAACCAATTTAAGTCCATAACAACCGAGGGAAAGTAGTTCCATGTTTTTATTTAATTAAATGTGTTAAGTAAAAATTTGTGAACAATGTAATTATTTGTTTTCTATATATTTCTAATTCATAGAGGTGTTTAACGGTAAAATATTTATAAAATATTTGGTTTTGTGATAATTTTTACAGTTTCACTTCACCGACGTATGAACAAGATGGTGAGGCCAGAGACAAAGTTATTTCTTTTGAGGAAGGCGCAAAGTTACTGACACTGAAGGCAAGGTTGGAGTTATCCGCCTGTATTCAGCAATATCAGTTGTGTTCGTCTCTGTGTTTACACTTGCCATCTTCCTATTGGTCCTGGCTACGTCGGACACGCCTACTGTACTCTGCAACGTTCATTACTGGCTGGCCGTGAGCCAATGAAGTTGCACGTTGACAGTGTACCAATTATTATGCCGCGACGGATGTAACATACATTAAAATACATCGTGTTCATTTGAGAAATTATTAAAAAGAACAGTTTTATTTTTACGAACTGAAACGTGGACTGGTTATATATTTTTACTTAAACTCCTATTAAGGCCAGCGAAAAAGTAAAACCGTACAAAAAAAGTGTTAGTTTGGTCTTCAGGAGCATATAAATGTCAGTATAAACGTATATCTGTATATATGCTTGTATACTCGAGTTTGCCAATTAAAATGAAAACCGCCTTCTTATGTGACGTGTTACTGCATGAAAGTAGTTCTTAACCCGTTCATTCAAACTGTTTACGCTCTTGGACACGTTGTAAATGAACGTTAGGGCCAACTTGTGACGAGAACTGCACACAGAATATTATGATAGTCTCCCTCGTGGCTATTATGACTTCTGACACTTTCCTACAGCTCTTCGACATGAATGGTCATAAGCAAGATCATCGAGCCCGCAGCTCGTTGTTCACTGATTGTATGGCAAGTGCTGAACACAAATATAGCGCACGTACTCCATCCGTGATTATTTCCAACTTCTCTGAAGATCTGCTAAAAGTCCCTGCTTCGCCTCGTGCAAACAAAAGCTTAACTCAGTCAACAAAAATACACTGAAGGGACAACTCATCGCAATTGGGGCACACTCACCTCTATAATACATTGAATGAGAACTATTTCTTAGTGCGTTACCAACACTCCTATGCATCCAAATTTATACATGCAATTTAAGAAAAAGTTTCAATTTAAAAAAAACAAAAAAAAATATGCTCGTATGTTTTTCGCGAAAAGATTTACGCGAAGATTAGACTTCAACTTTCTATGGCATACGTGCATTTTCCCTTTGTTTATTGGCCACGTGTAAAGACCTGCAAAATTCGCCTTATTATTTGAGGACAGTTTAAACTTGAAACACTTTTTCCTTTTCACTACGTTTGTCATTGGGCAATGTTTTATTTGACACGCCCACCCCCTGTAAATCTGCACCAATAAACAAACACTTCACAATCGTCTGCCCCAATCACGTGCAGTTCACTCAGATAGGGCGTGACTTTACACCTGGGAAGCAGCCAATGGAGAAACGATGCCAGCAAGGAGTTTATACAGTACTGTGAATTTTAGTTTGATGCCAAAATATAACGCGAATTTTGCAGGTCCCTAGCCACGTGTCTGTCGAAAGACGGTTCCTAACCTTTCTGGGCCAATTAGAATAAGGTAACTCCAACACTGAGTGTCCGTGATTCGCGGGCAGACACCTGTTAGGCGTGGCAAATAAAATCATTCAATCATGAAAGTGGATCTTTGGTCTATTGTTTTGGAGTATAATTAATGCTGAAATCTTTTCGCGAAATCAGGTGGCCTTACTCATATATTAACAGAAATATAAATAAACGCTTATGATAAATTACATATTTAGGAAAAAAAAACAGATCCCACATAGAGCATTTGTCAAAAATTTTGATTAAAAAAATGTGAATATACCGCTAATAGACTACACCAAAAAAAAATACGGGACTGCAACACATGAACTCGGAAATAAATGTGTGACCGTACGGGTTGAGCTGGACTTAAAAAAGTTCTCAGTTTACCACGAACATCCTATAGAAGGAATGTAGTGTATTTAAATATACACACTCATTTGCAAAAACGATTGATCACACTGAAGGTGCCATCGCAGGGGCACATAAGTGAGTACAAGCACAGGACATGTTAGAATGTACACGGAAGAAAATTAAAATATTGCACTACACAAAGCATGTCATGCAGGGGACCAACCCCTGCAGAATGCACTTTGTAGGGCGTTGAAACACTCATAGCACGGCGGCAAGTAGCGATACGGTCGAGTGTGGAGGCGTACAACCGTCGGATATTCTCCTGAGGAAGATCCTGCCACAGCTGGCATAACTGATCCTACAAATTATCTGTAGTTGCCACCGGCCATAGTTACCATCCCATATGGTCTCAAACTTTCTTGGTGGACGAGAGGTCTGGGGACCTTGCTGTCCAAGGAAGCATGTTGATATCACGAAGGCAGGCCAATGATACCCGTGCTGTGTGAGGTCGGGAATTATCCTGATGGAAAATAGTGTTGTCAAGCTGCACCAGGTAGGGGAGCTTGCATGGTAGCAGAATGTCCTGGATGTATCGCCGCACCCTCAGTGTTCCTTCAGACGCCACCAATGAGGTGNACCTTGCTGTCCAAGGAAGCATGTTGATATCACGAAGGCAGGCCAATGATACCCGTGCTGTGTGAGGTCGGGAATTATCCTGATGGAAAATAGTGTTGTCAAGCTGCACCAGGTAGGGGAGCTTGCATGGTAGCAGAATGTCCTGGATGTATCGCCGCACCCTCAGTGTTCCTTCAGACGCCACCAATGANAGGGGAGCTTGCATGGTAGCAGAATGTCCTGGATGTATCGCCGCACCCTCAGTGTTCCTTCAGACGCCACCAATGAGGTGCGGGAATCGTAGTAAATGGCACTCCACACCATGACACATCTCGTTGGGGCGATGTGCTGGTCTACTGTGAAGCGTGGATTCCAGCGCTAGTCAGGACGTCTCCAAACTCGAAGTTAGCGGTCGTATATATCCAGACAGAACCGTGATTCATCGCTAAACACCACTCGTCATCAATCCGCTAGCTGCCATGCTGCCCTTCCCAGCAGAACGTCACACTGGCTGGGTGATGCCCGGGTCTTAATAATAAATGTCGTATAAACGCGTCGACGACAGATCTCTCTCTGCTAGTCGCCTGTATATGTTACTGGTGGACACAGGCGTATCTCCAACTGCAGCGACATGTCACTGAATGATGCGTAGTGACGTCCGTGGAGTGCTTACAGCCTGTTGCACAATGAAACGATCCTCCCTGCTGGTGGTCCACCAGGGTCGACCAGAGCCTTCTCAACGGATGCGCGTACCATCCTGTACCCAATGCGACCAAGACGGACTAGCGGTGTAGGCAGAACGGTTCAATTGGCGAGCAATGCGCAGAAACGCCCAAACTGTCTCTTTAAGGCCGATAGGCGCGACCTCTCTCAAACTCATCCAGCTGGGCTAAATCTTGTCGAGTGTACTGTCGGGGCATGCTGCTAGTTCACTGGACTTGGTTGTGTGGCTCACGCTGCTGCTGAGGCCTTATGCGGTGTCTTACAGCTAATGGTGGAGGTACACGTGCTGGAGCAAACCCGCACAAGCAAACCGCATTAAACACAAATGGGAAACATGTCGGTCTATGACGAAACTGTGTAGCAATCTCCGTTTTACTCGCGAGATTCGTTCATGGTGACGAAGCCTCTGTAGCTGAGCAGTTAGACGGCCCACCTCCCCCCGGGGAAGTTCAATCCCCTTCCGGGCAACTCCCGGATTTTTGCAAGTGGACATCGTGATGGACGATGCTGCTGGTCGGCGGGTTTTCTCAGGGATATCCCGTCTCTCCCGTCTTTGCATTCCGGCAGTGCTCCGTTCTCACCTCATTTAACACTCATCGGGGTTTCAAGACGCCGTTGTTAAGAGGCGTCCAAATCTCTCAACTCAACTTTCATTGTCACCATTTTTTTTTTGCAAATGAGTGTAGCCTGTACGGATCTCTTTTCGGGGATATTTGTGTCGCCACCCATCAGGCGCGAGTGCCATTCCCGGAGGCTGAGCGGAGTGCTCGCAGGCGCTGTGGGCTGCCAGCTCTCGAGCACCGTGTAAACAGAGTGCGCATGTTCGCTGAGGTAGTAAGGGCTGTCGGAAGGTTTTATTCGCGAGCGGGCTGCGGGAGTTAACGCCCAGGCCTAATCAGCGGGGCAGCCCCGGGTCGTAAGAGCAGCCATCTTCGTCTCCTATCCACGCCCCTTCCACGTCGTCTCACATCTAGCGGCCGTCGTGAAAGCCCGAGGAGAAGTCTTAGCACCTGGCTCCGCTGTTTTATGACATCGAGCGCAGAACACGAGAACATACAGAGGTAAACTGTTACGCGGAAGCTCAGCTAACATAGGAACCTTCCACTTCTTGCCGTTGTAACGAATCAGTATAGACACAAAGATTGCGACTGGCCAATTGCCAGGGACACCCGATTTCAGTGAAAAGAATTCCTGTCAAGCTGTATTACAAAACACTCTAACTCACACCCACTTTCGTGACTGGAATTTTTTTAACTGCTGCCCGTCCCAGGTATTTCCCAGGGTGAAGTAATTCTCATTGTCACAGTAAACACCGCACTGCCATCCGACGAAGGCACGCGGCCAATAACGGAAGTAAAACTACAGGAGTGCCAGTGGGATATTGAAATATATTCTCAGTGGAATACCTCCCGTGAAAATCAGGTGTCACTACCTATAGCTGGAAATCCGAAAATTTCGCATGTTCTATGGAGGACAAGTTAGGCGTCAAACTCGGGTGGATTCACATTTCTGCTTCTATTGGACCACAGTTGTTTAGGCCCGCCCCAGTATTCTTTCGACCAATAACGAACGCGTAAGGTAAACAAGGACCGAATCCCGTGCTTGCTGGTCTGGTATTAAACTGGAGCATCAGTCAATGAATAGAGAACTGAAAAATTCGCAGATTCATTTTGAGACAAGCTAGAATTCAAAACACGTGTGTATATATAACCTTAGCCATTGGTCCACACGGTGTTTGACACCTCCTGGAGAACGCTGGTCCAATCGTTGCCTTCCACTGTGACAGCAGGCAACGAGTATACACTAAATATCGGCGCATTTGTACGTGAGACTGCAGATTCTAGCCCGCAGGTCATTGAACTCACGAATTTTTAAGGTCTCTATCAATGAAAAACTTACTGAGGCTCCAGTACGCAAATTATTTTGAAGTATGCCTTGTTGCCGAATGTATCAGCGAAATTTCCGGCTGATTACCCTGAGTGCACGCGGTGGTGCGTTGTCCATTTTGTGTGATTTTATATACTTGGTTAAGTTTTGTTTGCACAAGGCGGAGGAATATGATGTAAGTGTTAGATCAGCATGGCCTCAGAAAAGTAGGAAGTAACCACGTATCAACTATAACTAGGGCCAGTGACTTTTCACGTAAATATTGGAGCACACAGTAGACTTTAATACGATATACACACCTCAGCTCTTGTTGTACCTCCATTGGCTGCTGGTGCCGTGTCCGTCTTTGACCAAGCCACTCAGGACTAAGTAACTGCGACACTGAACCATAGTGATTCGTGCGCAAACAGTTAACACGTGCCAGAACGTTATTTAGCCAATCAAAGAAGCTGGGCGATCCTACAGTGCTTTGGACTATATCTTGTGTGGAAATCTTTTCGCGAAACATCACTGTCCACTTGGCCACGAGGCACGACGGAGGCCTGGGTAGGTGTTGTCGTGGACACCCCTGGACGAGTGTTTATAGATAACTCCAGTTTCTACGGCATTCTGCGTCCTTGCATGTTTCCACAGCTCGTCAGCTTGCAGCATAACATCCTACTGCCCTCCCCCCAGTCCTTCTAATACGGCGCCGAGGACTTTATGTTTCCTACTTGGCTGGCACGTAACTCCTGGGGAGGCCGAGCCTAGCAGCTGCCTCTAGACATTATGTTATACCTCGTGATATCTGACGTCGTCTTCTCCAGTTGCCCGCCACTTTTCCACAACGAGGCCCATCTCACGATACGATTCTGACTATACAGGTTGATTCTAAAATCATGGGACAAACATTGAGGGGTGGTAGAGCTCACTAAAACAAACAATTATTGTATTGGAATATATGGGCGGGAGTGATGCGTGGAGGCACAAACACAAAAACATAACACATTAACGGAATCATAAAATGTTCATTAGCAGCATACGCAACGAGTGATTCCGTACAGAAAATGTTAAAACAGTTGCTGGAAATGCATCCACCAACAGTCACGCATGCTTGGCGACCTCTACATATGGCGTGATTGGCTGACAATGGTGGCGATAGTTGAGGGCAGTCAAACTGTGGTCCAGTGACCTGCTGCATCAGCATCAGCATCACTACACCGACGCTACCAAGCTTGCATTACTGTCGGTGGTAGCAACTTTGAGCAATTATTATAAACATTGCTGTAAAAAGTCATTTAGCAGTGACGTTGCAAATAAACACTGAGTTGCATTTCATGTGTTATTTTTGTGTTTTGTGCCTTAACGCATCACTTCCGCCCATATCTTCCTATAAAATAATTGTTTGTGTTAGTGAGCTCTACCACCCCTCAATGTTTGTCCCATGATTTCAGAATCACTGTGTATAATTGATAGGGGCCAGTGATTTCTCGCAGAAGAATTGGAGCACGCGGTAGACTTCAAGTACTATATGTACACCTCAGCTGTTGTCATACCTCCATTGGCTGCTGGTGTATGTGTGTGTAGATTCTGTTTCCTTTACACTGACTTCCAGAGAGCTAAACAATTCGCATTATTATCTAAGGACAGACTGAACTGCAAATTACTGTGCTTTTCGCCGACTTCAGTTACTGGCCGGAGATATGTCTGGCACGCCTCGGAGAGTTCTTAAGACAGTAATATTACTTCAACGGTAGAGGGGCCAATCACCTTCAAGGCCGCCGCCTAGTTGGCGCTTGAACTGCCTTGCAGAGTGTTTGGAATCCGGATTTATTTTACAAACCATTAAACGTGTTCCTATTATACCAATGTACGAAAAGAAAACACATTTCGTACGAGGTACGTAAAACACTCTCAACAGAAAATGCACATTATAAATTTTACATCCGAGCCTTCCAACATGGTTAAAAACTGCTTTTTCACACTGCTGTATATTAGAGACCTGAATAATTCGCGAGTTCAATGACCTGCAGGCTAGACTCTAAATTCTTATTAACAAATATGCTGATATCAACTGCGCATTGGTTGTCTGCTGTCGCAGTGGTAGGCGAAAATTGCACGCCGTTCTCCAGGAGGTGTCAAACTCCGCGTGGACCAATGGCTAAAGTTATATAAAAGCACGTGTTTTGAATCTTAGCTTGTCCCAAAATGAATCCACGAATTCTTCAGATCTCTACTGTTTATCATAACTAGAGACCTGAAGAATTCGCGGATTCATTTTGGGACAAGGTAGGATTCAAGACACGTGCTTTGATATTACTTTAGCCATTGGTGCACACGGTGTTTGACACCTCCTGGAGAACGCTGGCCCAATCGCCGCCTTCCACTGTGACAGCAGACAATCAATGTGCATTTAATATCGGCATATTTATACATAAGACTGTAGAGTCCAGCCTACAGATCATTGAACTCGCAAATTTTTCCGGTCTCTAATAATTAGGGACACCTGAATTTCGTGAAAAGATTTCACAACCAGTTGTATTTCATTACACGTTAACTCAGATCCTCTTCCGTGATTGGTTGGTTTCCGCGTTACGCGTCTTAGGTGTATGCCCGCGAATCAAAGACACGCAGCATTGAAGTCACCTAATTGTGATTGGCCAGTTAAGTGGTAGAAGATCTTCTAACAATTACACGCCGCCAATAAGCATAATAAAACTGCTAGTAGGCCCTAGGTTATTGAAATATAGCATGTGCGGAAATCTTTGCGCGAAAATTGGGTGTCCCTAACAATACAGTAGATTACAAGCACACACTCAAAAAAAAGTTATTCTGTGAAACGGGAAATGGCGAAACTTAAGACAATAGACTTATGACTCTAATAAAAAAACCTGTCAATTATATGAGGAAAATAGCCAAAACCTCAAAAAGTGTATATATATTAGATGTTGAGACCTGCATAATTCGCGTTATTTTTAAGGGCAGACTGAACTCGAAGTTATTATGAGTTTGACTAATTTCATCCATTGGCCAGAGATATGTTTGGCACGCCTTGGAGAACTCTTGAACCAATAATACAAGTTCAGCGGTGGATTGGCTAATCTGTTTTAAGGAGATCAAGCAGATTCGTGACCTTTATTACAGTGCAGCGGCCAAAGAAATCATGAACTGTAGTAACTTGTTAATAAGATAGTGGAGTCTATAATGTCACCGAAAGACAACGCGAATTTTTCACGTCTCTAATTAGATACAAACAGAAAAAACTCCTAATACTTATAAAGCGAAAACTAATGCTGACAAAAGAAAGAAAGTAATGTGACTGGTTGCAACACAATGACAAGGTATAGACTAAAAGAGGAAATAGAGAATGAAGGTCATAGTCCATTAACGGTTCCTTCAAACTTTTCTTAAGCCCTGATAAAGTTTTACTTTCATGGTACTACCCCACCTCTTGTAAACAAACCTTAACAAAGTTTGATGAAACCTCGAATAGAGTATAGTTATATGTAGTGAAATTTCACTACTTTATTTTAAGACAAGTTGTATTTCAAAATAATTTACGGTCATTTACCTATCTTGATTGGCTGAATCACTTTTTGTCAAGTGTTAAATGTCTACACGCGAATCACGTAGGGGCTGTGCCGATGTTGCCGAATTCTTAGTGGCTTGCTCAAATATGAAAACGCTTTCTCAAGTAGACAGCAACCTATGGTGAAAGACAAACTGCTGTTGGGTGCTTATAGTATTGAAGTCTACCGTGTACTCATATTTCCTCACTCAGTAAAGAGACTAGAAGCAGGAGTGGCACAGGCGGTCTTGTAACGTCCCCCG
>NQII01002965.1:253127-290236 GCA_002778355.1 Clitarchus hookeri
GAATTCCTTCCGGTCCCATGATCGAGTCGAACCCCCTCTCCCCCCTCTGTATCGTCATCTGCATATAATTGAATTCCTAATTGCCTTCTGCCCTGACGGCCTGTCTCATTACTACGGCTGTTCTCATAGGATCGACGACCTCATCCCCCATCCCCCTCCGTCACTGTTGAGGTGAGCAACCCCTACAGCTGACGACACACGCCCCGCACGTAGTCTGCAGGCACTGCCCTCCAGGACCATCTCGTGGTGGCGTGATGTCGGTCACTCACAGCACACGTACGTGATCTGGCGCTAGGGACGTGACAACGGGATGCCTGTGCAGTTATGCGTGCTGGCCCGCTGTGCTTACCGTTGTGTTAGACAACATCTGGAATGGCAAATCTTCCTGCAATACCCTATGGGTACAGACCTGAAGAATTCGCGGATTCATTTTAGGACAAGCTAGAATTCAAAACACATGCGGTTATATAACTGAATCCATTGGCCCACGCCGTATTTGACACTTCCTGGAGAATGCTGGTCCAGTCGTCGCCTTCCACTGTGACAGCAAGCAACCAATGGGCAGTTGATGTCGGCGTATTTGTACAAAAAACTGTAAAGTCTAGCCTGCAGGTCATTGAACTCGCCATTTTTTTCCGCTCTCTACCTATGGGTGATATTTCGCGAAAATATTTCGAGGCAAGATACAGTACAAAGCACTGTAGGGTTGTCCAGCTTCTTTGGTTGGCTAGAAAATGTTCTGGCCCGCGTTAACCGTTTGCGCACTAATCACGAAGGTCCGGCATCGGAGTTACTCAGTCCTGAGTGGCTTGGTCAAAGACGGACACGGCACCAGCAGCCAATGGAGGTATGACAACAACTGAAGTGTGTATATAGTATTGAGGCCTACTGTGTGCTCCAATTCTTACGCGAAAAGTCACTGGCCCTACGTGGAGTTTAGACTTCAATATCCTGTGTGCACATTTAAAGTCTTCGTTTAACTATTGGCTTGTCTTCGTGCGAAGACATTTTGTTAAGTGAGCGAACCAATCAGAATTAAGTTTCGCCGAAGCTGACAGTCCGTGATTCGCGGGCAGGCAGGTAAGACGCGTGACAATTCAAATTATCCGAACACGAAAGTGGTTCTCAACTAAAGTTCTTTGGAACTCAACTTGTCCTGAAATCTATTCGCGAAAAACAGGTGGACCTAGTGGCAACCAATGAAATGTTCAACATTTCAAAAAATTGGGTTATATTCATTGCCTATCCCGTAGGGGTAATGGCGTATTAGCAGCAGCACATGAGTTTCACGGAAAGCGTTGCATGCAGGGTATATTTCAAAACATGTGAATTTTCCCTTTGGTTACTCGCTGCATGTGTCTTCGTAAGATAACATCAAGATGTTTGACTGGGCCAGTCGCAATTACCATAATCCACTTTTGGACGTCTAATCTGCATGCAGGTATAGTCTGTCCATGGTAGCTTGCAACTTTTCTGAATCCCTGCTTAGGTTCTACTTTCAAGTTATCCGTCCGCCTCTTGCAAACGAAGCTCAACTTAACCTATAAAATTAGAACGAAGAGACTACGCACCCAGTTTAATAATATCCAGCATGAGAACTATTTCCTACTAGGCGTTACCAGCACACTTACTACGTCTCTGCTTTTATTCATGTTGAATATAAATGAAATATTACAATTTATAGATAACATTTTAGTAGAAATTCAATTTAACTGAAAATAGGATATTTTCTTATAACATAATTATAAGACACTTTTGATACATGTCATATTTAGGACACTACCAAACACGCCATACGTGGGGAATTTTTCAAAGGGTTTGTTCAAAAGTATGAAGATACGGCGAATAGACTACACCCGAAAAACGCAACAATTAAAACCATCCAACAACCAAAATTAATNCAATTAAAACCATCCAACAACCAAAATTAATAGGAACAAAAGTGTTTTAAAACACAACTAGACGGTAAATTTTTTCGCAATATTCGGGACTCACTGAACCTCAGTAATACATTAGTTCATAACAAAGTCGTTAATTTTTCAACAATTAACTTTTTATAAATCTCACCCCGCTTCGGCGCATGAAAGAGTATGACGAGTTATTTTAAATCACGATTTCAGTAAAAAATAAATAAATAAATTATAGCTGCTGAAAGTTTAATGCCATTTTACGCGATGTAATATTTTCTTTAATTCAACCAGTTGAATGCAATTTATTAAATACAGGAAGTGTTCACATGCACTTAAATGGATTGAATTCAATACAAATTAAATTATCACTTAAAAATTTTGAAAGGCTTTAAATGCATGTAGCTGTATTCAACTAATATTAAAATAGAATATGTTTTCAGTTTTAAAATGTATAGTTAAGTTAAGTGACTTTTTTCAACATCTACAAACCAAATACTGCGGGAAAATAATTTTTCAGAATCAAAACAAACATTTTTTTTTTCTAAAATAATATATTAACTTTGCATGAAGTAATTAATTATATACAAACATTTTTGTAGCTTCAATCAGCGTATATTAATGTTTTAAGACACTACACTTTATATTTTTTTTGTTATGATAATTCGTGGTGATAGTTGAAAAATTGGATTCAAGAAAATATAGAACACGTACTAAACGAAAACCTTTGAAATAATTTAGGTCATTCCATCGCTTGAAAGAGAAAATGGCTGCGATTATGACGTACAACTGACGTCACACAGCATTCGAAAAATCGAATTCAATGAAGTTGAAGGAAATTTGAAGAGAAATTTGATCGTGTGAATGGGCCTTTTACCCATTCAGACCCAGTGTACACGATTGTGTGCATTACGAACGTTTAGGTAATTCTTGGTCTGTACTGCACACTGCGAAGATCAATGACTAGAGACCTGAAAAATTCCGCGAGTTCAATGACCTGCAGGCTAGACTCTACAGTCTTATGTACAAATATGCTGATATCAACTGCGCATTGGTTGTCTGCTGTCGCAGTGGAAGGCGACAATTGGACACCGTTCTCCAGGAGGTGTCAAACACCGCGTGTACCGATGGCGAAAGTTATATAAACGCACGTGTTTTGAATCCTAGTTTGTCCCAAAATGAATAAGCTAATTCTTCAGGTCTCTAGCAACGACCAATGATCTAACCTGTGGGTAGATGATTCTCAAACCGTCTTTCTGGTCTAGATCATAATTGGTTCATATGACTGCAGCCCAACTTAAACCTACAGATCATTGGCCATGACTACGAAAAATTGTTGTGTCAACTTAAGTTCAGCATGCATCATAAAGTGTTTTGTTTCCAACAATTGTAACCGTAAATTAAAATGGTCCTGAGAGGCTTNTTGGTTGTCTGCTGTCGCAGTGGAAGGCGACAATTGGACACCGTTCTCCAGGAGGTGTCAAACACCGCGTGTACCAATGGCGAAAGTTATATAAACGCACGTGTTTTGAATCCTAGTTTGTCCCAAAATTAATAAGCTAATTCTTCAGGTCTCTAGCAACGACCAATGATCTAACCTGTGGGTAAATGATTCTCAAACCGTCTTTCTGGTCTAGATCATAATTGGTTCATATGACTGCAGCCCAACTTAAACCTACAGATCATTGGCCATGACTACGAAAAATTGTTGTGTCAAATTAAGTTCAGCATGCATCATAAAGTGTTTTGTTTCCAACAATTGTAACCGTAAATTAAAATGGTCCTGAGAGGCTTAAGCCTATTGCCGAAGCGTTCCCTTAAAACGACAGATATCTGAAGACCTGAACACAGCACAACTGTCGACGGAGCGAGGCAGAAGGCTTCTAGCAAGGAGGTTAAGTAAGTGGAGTTCCACCAGTAAGTATTATTTTCTGCGACGTCCGCTCGTATCTTCAATAAACCCGGATGGCAGCATCGCGGCTCCAACTTCCGAAGTGNAAAAACACCAATACATTGGAACGAGAAAATTTTGCTCATTCATTTCGTGTCGAATTTAACATAATCCCTTCATACTTTAAAATTTGTCCGACGTTATATTTCGTCACTTTAAATTAACATAGTTTTGTGGAATTTGCCGCCAACATCATGACATTTGAATTCTCTGAAGACACGGGCAAAGAATATTACTTTTCCTGCAGTGTTCATAAGAATCTCTGAAACGTAATATTTGGTTAGAAACACACAAAGTGCGAATTTTCCAAATTGCCAGGATGGACTATATATTGTTATACGTGAAATGTCATTTGATTAGGGCACTTTCAAAGCGCCATTATATTCGCAAAGAGTCGGCCAGTAATGAGCGTTGCACAGGATAGCGCGCGTGCATGCTGTTGTGGAGGCCAACAGGATGGTTATAAACGGGAATGCAGAGACCATGGGTAGAGACCTGAAGAATTCGCGGATTAAATTTGGGACAAGCTAGGATTCAAAATACGTGCGTTTGTATAACTTAAGCCATTAGTCCACGCGGTGTTTGACACCTCCTGGAGAACGGTTACCATTTGTCGCCTACCACTGCGACAGCAGACAACCAATTTGCAGTTTATTTCGGCATATTTGTACATAAGACTGTAGAGTCTAGCCTGCAGGTCATTGAACTCGCGAATTTTTCAGGTGTCTAACCATGAGATCATAATGGTCATGCAGTAAATATATACCGTACTCTAAGGGTTTACATATGTAATCCCGAGTATACTCGTCCATGTATGACGTGATGCAAAATTCGTAAAGTAGTAGTGAATGCTGTACAAGGTCAGAAGCTAGTACCAACATACGGTGTCTTTTCACTTGTTAATGCTATTGGTTGCTGACGGTGCCGTAGACCAATAGAAATCCTTTCTTTTTGTTCCATCGAGTTACTTATTGCAATGAATTCGTAAGTACTCGCCAGATCAAGAATATCCTTTTTCGCAACACCTGGAACGAAAAATTATTCTGTAAGATAAGGGGGGTTTAAAACGACAGTGCGAAAGTGGTGGTTTGTCATTGGTCAACTATTCATCTGTCACGCTCCGAACCTCGCTAAGCTAACAATAAATTGTCGGGATGAAGAGAGACTGAATCATGTACGAACGGCTTAAACTTTTTGAGAATGACGCAGATCAACTGTCACTGAAGGCAAGGTTGGGAAGGTTGAAGTGAGCTGCCCATATTCTCCATTACAGCAATATCAGTTGTGTTGGCCTCCGTATTTACACTTGTTATCGTCCTATTGGTCCTGGCTACACCGGACACGCCNCAGCAATATCAGTTGTGTTGGCCTCCGTATTTACACTTGTTATCGTCCTATTGGTCCTGGCTACACCGGACACGCCTACTGTACTCTGCGACGTTTATTATTGGCTGGCCGTCAGCCAGTGAAGTCGTGCGTTGATGTACCAATTAATGCGTTGCTACAGATGTAACAGGTTTTTAAATCCATCGTGTTATTTTTTGAAATTATTAACAGCTTAAAGCCAATATTAATTTGAATTTCAGGTGTTGGAAAAAAATATTTTTGTGTGAAAAGTACTTGAGAATTTCTTATGACCACTGACACTTCGGGACCTATGGGAACTGCTTCAGTAGATCCACGGTACGACAAGCAAACAAATATAAAATATTTAGTTTATCAGCACCAATCAGTCTCTTTACACAGGGAAATAAGCTGTCCCTATTGGTGTTAGCTTCTGGACTTGCACAGCTCCGATCATGCTGTTACCTATTTTGCAACATGTCAGACCTGAACGAGTATACTGGGAATAGTATATGCATCATCTTAAGCTCCTTGTATACTACACTTAAGTAACGAAATTTGTATATTTACGTAGTGTACGTAAATTATTGCCCCTATGTTGCGGGTATCGTGCTGAAAGGGTTAACACTCAAAGTGCTGATGCCAAAGTCATAAGACATCGCCTGAATTTAACTGAGTTGTATGTAGTTTGCCGCAGCATTGCGACATCCTCATTCTTTGAAGACGATGGCGAAGAAATATTACTTAACCAGCAGTTTGTGTAAGGTCCTCTGCGATATAATATTCCGTCAGTAGCACTCAAGGTGTAAATTACTTAAATTAACAGGATTGGTTGTATGTTATTCCACGTAGGAAAGGACATTTTATTGAGACAGNCAAGGTGTAAATTACTTAAATTAACAGGATTGGTTGTATGTTATTCCACGTAGGAAAGGACATTTTATTGAGACAGTCAAATCAGCATTATTTTGGCAGGCAGCCGGCCAGTTCTGAAAGTTTTACAGTATAGTGTACACTGTGTTATGTAAACAAATAGGAAGGTTGTGTTTGATAATACAGACGCCAACAGAACTGACGGTTATGTAGTCGTGAATATAATATAAGCGACTCACTTTAGTATGCCTTATTTGTCAGTGTGGAGAATGAACTATATTCTACTTGTTGTATAGACTATATAGAAATTATAGTTGTTTTTGTGAGCCAGTATTGGCATATAGAAGGCAGATCTTATCAGGCCTGTTCCTATTTCGATTCTTAGTAATTTATTTACGAATTCGCCATACCATCTTACTCGATGGTCGTGGGATATGTAATCTTTTGTTTTTCATGTTGCGCAGGTGTGTTCGGTTAATGAATGTTAAAGCTCAATTGAAATGTTGTGTTATTTAAGATATTATTCCTGTCTGACTTTATTTTCATCACGAAAAGCTGTAAGTTTTGTAAAAAAGTATTTATAAATTTCATCCAATCGTTGTTACTTCGAGATTTATTTTACGAACTAGTGACATTGTTGAGATAAAGTAGGAAATATTTTTAATATAAGAGACGCTCCGTGTAATTTTTAAGAGAGTGCATATTAAACGGCCAATCGAGTTTTTGCTCAAATTTTATAGCATTACAATGAAAACCATTAAATTAAAGTTAACTGGTTTTACTCTACTGTATAGCAGGGTGGTAATAGTATTTTTTTCATAATCTCATCATTACATGAGCAAATCTATGCCACACTCCACTATGCGTAAAGAGGCCCGTCTACCTGGTAATCTAACCGCGTTGCATAGTCTTTGAAATCCAGGTTTCTTTTTTAACGAAATTATTAAACGTGCGTCCAAAGAGCNCAAGGTGTAAATTACTTAAATTAACAGGATTGGTTGTATGTTATTCCACGTAGGAAAGGACATTTTATTGAGACACTCAAATCAGCATTATTTTGGCAGGCAGCCGGCCAGTTCTGAAAGTTTTACAGTATAGTGTACACTGTGTTATGTAAACAAATAGGAAGGTTGTGTTTGATAATACAGACGCCAACAGAACTGATGGTTATGTAGTCGTGAATATAATATAAGCGACTCACTTTAGTATGCCTTATTTGTCAGTGTGGAGAATGAACTATATTCTACTTGTTGTATAGACTATATAGAAATTATAGTTGTTTTTGTGAGCCAGTATTGGCATATAGAAGGCAGATCTTATCAGGCCTGTTCCTATTTCGATTCTTAGTAATTTATTTCCGAATTCGCCATACAATCTTACTCTATGGTCGTGGGATATGTAATCTTTGGTTTTTCATGTTGCGCAGGTGTGTTCGGTTAATGAATGTTAAAGCTCAATTGAAATGTTGTGTTATTTAAGATATTATTCCTGTCTGACTTTATTTTCATCACGAAAAGCTGTAAGTTTTGTAAAAAATATTTATAAATTTCATCCAATCGTTGTTACTTCGAGATTTATTTTACGAACTAGTGACATTGTTGAGATAAAGTAGGAAATATTTTTAATATAAGAGACGCTCCGTGTAATTTTTAAGAGAGTGCATATTAAACGGCCAATCGAGTTTTTGCTCAAATTTTATAGCATTACAATGAAAACCATTAAATTAATGTGAACTGGTTTTACTCTACTGTATAGCAGGGTGGTAATAGTATTTTTTTCATAATCGCATCATCACATGAGCAAATCTATACCACACTCCACTATGCGTAAAGAGGCCCGTCTACCTGGCAATCTAACCGCGTTGCATAGTCTTTGAAATCCAGGTTTCTTTTTTAACGAAATTATTAAACGTGCGTCCAAAGAGCNAATCTAACCGCGTTGCATAGTCTTTGAAATCCAGGTTTCTTTTTTAACGAAATTATTAAACGTGCGTCCAAAGAGCTGAGCTACTAAAACCACACACCAATTCCGTACTATGCATGTCGATACTTTCAAGAAATAACGTACTTCAGAAACACAATTTCAGAGCACTCCGGAATAATTGAAAACGCGTCTTTAAAAGCGCCGTGTATAACAACACATGCGTCAGATGCATACAGAAGTACTCGATTGGCATGCAACGAACCTTAATGCAGACTTCCCACCAACAGAATGATGGCGCGACCGCTTGAAGCCTCGCGTCTACACGCAGCACGACGAGAACCCTGCACGCTAGGCCAGGGCCTTGCGCGTAGCGGCGATGGCGCGCTTGATGCTCGTGGCATTGTAGTCCTTATCGCTGCCCTCCAGGTATGTGACGTCTTTCAGAAGAAAGCCCACACACCTGGCTGACACGCGGAGTGGAGAGGGTTGCGCGGCTCATAGCACGCAGGTAGAAATACGACAAGGTTCGAGCGAGGTGAGTATAGAGCAGCACCGGAATGCAAGGGAAGGGGAAACGGTAAACCCCCGAGGAAACCCACCCTACCAGCGGCGTCATCCGGCAAGATTCTCACGTCCGAAAATCCTGGGAGTGGACTACGCAGTGAATCGAGCACGGTTGACCTTGGAAGGGGGAGAGCGCTCTACCTACTGCATCACTTCAGTTCTGACACGGAACGAACGACTGTCGGCCGCATAACGGCCTTAATAGTTAGTAGTCAGGACATATTTCCTGTACATCCTGTTTTTGCTCTTTTACGTGTATCTCAGCATATAAATATCCTGGCAATACAACCCTTTGCCAGAAAAGATTTAAAAAAANTTTTGCTCTTTTACGTGTATCTCAGCATATAAATATCCTGGCAATACAACCCTTTGCCAGAAAAGATTTAAAAAAACAGTTATCTAGGCTCGTGTAATTTTGATTTAAAAATATCAAGTTTATTCTGAGAGAAAAAGTCGTGATAATGGTCCGAAATCGCATGTTCGGAGCTAGCATGCGGAGTTTTCGTAATACGTGTGAGAAATATTAAAACGGGACAGTGGTAGTTTGATTTAAGGGCTTACATCGCGTGTAATAGAATCCCGCTGTTAGAGATCTCATTTGCAGAGGAAAGCGTAACTGCGGAGGCACTGCTCGCAGGTAGAGCGGCTTGCGCGTAAGANGGGCTTACATCGCGTGTAATAGAATCCCGCTGTTAGAGATCTCATTTGCAGAGGAAAGCGTAACTGCGGAGGCACTGCTCGCAGGTAGAGCGGCTTGCGCGTAAGAGCGACGCGGCAGTGGTCGCGCGTGGTATTGTCGCCCTTATCGCTGTACCTCGAAAGCGAAAAGAAAAAACATAAATCTTGGTGCCGTGTCCTATTTAACACATTGAGGTCTGCACACATTACGTGTAGGGCCAGTGACAATAGACTCCAATACTATATACACACCTCAGCCGTTGTTATACCTCCATTGGCTGCTGGTGCCGTGCACGTCTTTGACCAAGCCACTCAGGACTAAGTAACTCTGACACTGAACCATCGTGATTCGTGCGCAAACGGTTAACACNTTTGACCAAGCCACTCAGGACTAAGTAACTCTGACACTGAACCATCGTGATTCGTGCGCAAACGGTTAACACGGGTCAGAACATTTCTTAAGCCAGTCAAAGAAGCTGGATGACCCTACAGTGCTATGGACTGTATCTTGTCTCAAAATTGTTTCGCCAAATATTGCTGCCCCTAATTTAGTAGCATTGAAGACAAGTTAGAAGCGAGTGGCCTATATCTACGGGAAACTAAGTTATTTTTCTATCTGTGGGTAATGACTACCGACTAGAGACCTGAAAAATTTGCGAGTTCAATGACCTGCAGTCTAGACTCTATAGTATCATGTACATATATGCCGATATCAACTGCACATTGGTCGTCTGCCGTCACAGCGCAAGGTGAAAATATGGCCAGCCTTCTCCAGGAGGTGTCAAACACCGCGTGGATCAATGGTTGACATTTTATTTACACACGTGTTTTGAATTCTAGCTTGTCCCGAAATGAACCCGCGAATTTTTTCAGGTCTCTACTGCCGACCTGTCGGTCTGTACCTTACCGGACACTACTCTGAACTTTACAACTTTCAATATTGGCCGGTCATCGACCAACCGGGTGCGGAGCTGATTTTCACCCAATCAAATGTCCTTTATTGTATAAAATGATATAAAATCAATCATGTCCTTTTGAGAGGTTATCATTAGAGACACGGGAAATTTACGAATTCATTTGGCAAAGAGAAAGACTACACATTCTTTTGTGTAGTCCAGCCTTAGTTGGTTGTCCATTGGCTCACCCCATTAAGACCCAGTGCACACAATTGTCTACATAACGTAAGTGATCGTTATTTTTGGATGATGTTGTACATTGCGAAGTCTAATGCCCATTGTCGTTCCATGTGGGTAATTGATTGATAAACGGTGTTACGATCCCAGGGTATGAATGGTTCGTATTTCTATAGTCGAACACAAAACAGCTCATTTCTGATTTACGAATTATGCAACTAAAACTTAAACCACATCTGAAAGTACTAAGCTCCATTTTAGCCCCANGCTCATTTCTGATTTACGAATTATGCAACTAAAACTTAAACCACATCTGAAAGTACTAAGCTCCATTTTAGCCCCAGAGTAGGTAGAACATGATTCGGACCTATTTTACTTACAAGTTAGTTATCGGTAGAGACCTGAAAAATTCGTGGATTCATTTTGGGACAAGCTAGGATTCAAAACACATGCGTTTATATAACTTAAGACATTGGTCCACTCAGTTTTTGNGCTCATTTCTGATTTACGAATTATGCAACTAAAACTTAAACCACATCTGAAAGTACTAAGCTCCATTTTAGCCCCGGAGTAGGTAGAACATGATTCGGACATATTTTACTTACAAGTTAGTTATCGGTAGAGACCTGAAAAATTCGTAGATTCATTTTGGGACAAGCTAGGATTCAAAACACATGCGTTTATATAACTTAAGACATTGGTCCACTCAGTTTTTGNGATTCATTTTGGGACAAGCTAGGATTCAAAACACATGCGTTTATATAACTTAAGACATTGGTCCACTCAGTTTTTGACACCTCCTGGAGAACGGTGTCCAATTGTCGCCTCGCCTACCACTGTGACAGCAAACAACCAATGCGCAGTTTATATAAGCATATTTGTACATAAGACTGTAGAGTCTAGCCTGCAGGTCATTGAACTCGCGAACTCTAGTTTCGGCTCAAATTCGTCCAGGGCGTGGCCAGAAAACTGCAATCCAATTAGAAAAAAAAAGTGAAATATACATGGTTTTGAAGCCTATTTTGTCCTGAAGTGNGGCCAGAAAACTGCAATCCAATTAGAAAAAAAAAGTGAAATATACATGGTTTTGAAGCCTATTTTGTCCTGAAGTTAATTCTGGAAATTTCCTATTCTCTTGTTATAATTAAGGCCACCAGATTTTCGCGAAAAGATTCACGTGGAGGTTAGACTTAAATATCCTATGTGCACACTCACAGTCTTCATTTTACTATTGGCCGCTTGTCTTCGTGTGAAGGCAATATGTTACATGAGTGAGCCAACCAGAATTAAGATTCTCCTGTACTGACCGTCCGTGATTTGCGAGCAGACTGACAAGAAGCGTAGCAATTCAAATGATCCAAACACGAAAGTGCGATGGAACACAAATTTGTCCTGAAATCTTTTCACGGAAAACATGTGCTCCTAGTTATAATAAATAGANTCTTTTCACGGAAAACATGTGCTCCTAGTTATAATAAATAGAAAGCCTGTAGTTACTGTGCTATCGTGTTCTTGTGTGATCCTGGTAAACACTAGCAGTACACATAATGTATAAAAGAGCGAGGTTTTTTTTCCGATGACAAAGGAATTTTCAAATCAGCTTCACTGGGGCTACACTGGAACGTAGTTTTCATAAGTTTAAACGCTCGTGTCCATTAGCAACGTAAGCCGAGGGGGGGGGGCTGTTGCCGTCGAGGACGCGTATTCTTAGAAGCCAGCTTATTATTCCGGCGCAAACACTGCCAGCCTTCTTTATCCCGGGTTTCGAATGCGCCCCGGGCCGTCTCTCGCTTTTCTTCCCCCGGGGGGATTGTCATTTTTCCCGCCGCCCCAGGCTAATCTGCCAGCTCGCCGGCAGGGGGGGGGAGTGGGTGTGGGTTATCTCGCGACAGGGGCACGCCGCATTAATTACCGGTTAATAAGGGAGCGGTAATTACCGAGGAGCGTGGTATCTAGAGCGTCGCTGGAGACACTCGGCAGCCAGCTCCGGTATCCAGTTTGGAGACTTCCCACAGGAAGGCGGTAGTAACCGTTCCACTGTCCCGTCACACCGACACTCACTCCAATCCTTCCTACCATCAGTATATAGGATGTTCAACGTAAAGTCAGCACTTTCGAGGCCCTAGTTACTTTTCTCTTTCAGCCATTTGCTGTCCTTTAACCACGATTTTTAAATAAACATCGCCTTGTAAGTAACAAACACGGCGTGCGTATTCCAAAGCACTCGGAATTTAACTTCTAGTGAGACAACTTTCAAAAGTGCTCACTTTACCATGATTAGGCTATAGCTAGGGGCAGTGATATTTCATGAAACGATTTCTAGACAAGATACAGTCCAAAGCACTGTAGGGTCGTCCAGCTTTTTTGATTGGCTAAAAAATGGTCTGGCGCGTGTTAACNTACAGGAAGGCGGTAGTAACCGTTCCACTGTCCCGTCACACCGACACTCGCTCCAATCCTTCCTCCCATCAGTATATAGGATGTTCAACGTAAAGTCAGCACTTTCGAGGCCCTGGTTACTTTTCCCTTTCAGCCATTTTCTGTCCTTTAACCACGATTTTTAAATAAACATCGCCTTGTAAGTAACAAACACGGCGTGCGTATTCCAAAGCACTCGGAATTTAACTTCTAGTGAGACAACTTTCAAAAGTGCTCACTTTACCATGAGTAGGCTATAGCTAGGGGCAGTGATATTTCATGAAACGATTTCTAGACAAGATACAGTCCAAAGCACTGTAGGGTCGTCCAGCTTTTTTGATTGGCTAAAAAATGGTCTGGCGCGTGTTAACCATTTGCGCACGAATCACGAAGGTTCGGTGTCGGAGTTACTTAGTCCTGAGTGGCTTGGTCAAAGACGGACACGGCACCAGCAGCCAATGGAGGTTTAACAACAGCTGTTTGTAAGTTCTCCACGCTCAGTAACGTATTTTATAGCTTAAGTGTTTTATTCCGCAAACGATAGCTTTTGAAGGACATACATCTCATTTTGTGTTTATTACTTTCCAAACAGGTTAATCAACGTGAGTAGATTGGTGTATAAAATTTTTAAACTGATATGATATAAAAAAAAACATATCATTGCCCCTGTAGCATGCCTTTCAGACCCTTTCAGGCCCACTTAAATTTTCGGTTTCAGGTGTTGCAACCAAAAATAATTATGACGCGTGGTGTACATAAGTTGACATGACGCGCTTGTTTCGTTGTCACAGCCAATGAGCTGTAGGCCATATGTTCGGCTACAGCAATATGAACAAATTATAACCTAAACCAGTAAGACGGTTTGAGAATGATTTACCCACAGGTAAGATCATGGTAATTGAGCTTCGCAGTGTACAGTACAGGCCAAAAGCTACCTACACGTGCGTAATGTACACAACTGTATACACGTGGTCTGAATGAATTAAAAGTACATAATACAACGACTGTGGCATTGNATGTAGGCTATATGTTCGGCTACAGAAATATGAACAAATTATAACCAAAACCAGTAAGACGGTTTGAGAATGATTTACCCACAGGTAAGATCATGGTAATTGAGCTTCGCAGTGTACAGTACAGGCCAAAAGCTACCTGCACGTGCGTAATGTACACAACTGTATACACGTGGTCTGAATGAATTAAAAGTACATAATACAACGACTGTGGCATTAATTATATACGAATAATGTACACTATAATGTCTCGTTATAATTTTGTGGCAGACTGCGCGTCACAAATTAATGTGTTAGCTTGATGTGTGATATTTTCAAAGACCCTACGATTTAGCGTCTTTAGTAGGGACCTGAAAAATTCGCGAGTTCAACGACCTGTAGGCTATACTCTATTTTCGTATGCAAAATCATGCAGATATCATTGTTCATTGGTTGCTTGTTGTATTATCGGAAGACGGTGATTCGGTCTGCATTTTNTTACGATTTAGCGTCTTTAGTAGGGACCTGAAAAATTCGCGAGTTCAACGACCTGTAGGCTATACTCTATTTTCGTATGCAAACTCATGCAGATATCATTGTTCATTGGTTGCTTGTTGTATTATCGGAAGACGGTGATTCGGTCTGCATTTTACTTTGTATTTATTATTGGCTCAGAGTTGTCCAGGAGGTGTAATTTAACGGGTGGGCCAATAGCATTAGCAATACAAACGTACGGGGATTTGAATTATAGCTTGTCCCGAAATTAAAACGCGAATTTTTCAGGTCTCTAGTCTTTAGCCATTTGTGGAGTATGCACGTATATACTCGGGGTTCGGTTATTTATGGAGATGTATTTTCTCTTAAAGACAAAACNCCATTTGTGGAGTATGCACGTATATACTCGGGGTTCGGTTATTTATGGAGATGTATTTTCTCTTAAAGACAAAACATACACTTTTATTCTTTGCTGTATTTGCACTTTATTGGAAAACCAGTTAAAATATTAAAACTCGTTAGCATTTAGGTTAGTAGGAATAAAACCGTTATTTTTTAATAATTTCTCGCCCGGGCGGGCCATTCCCGGTTTTTTGGCATGTGGGAATCGAGCCGGACGATGCCGCTGGTTGGCGAATTTTCTCGCGAGGAGGTTCCAGTTTCCCCCGCTCTTTCATTCCGGCACTGCTCCATACTCACCTCAATCACCTCACAGGCTCTCAAGAGCNGGAGGTGTAATTTAACGGGTGGGCCAATAGCATTAGCAATACAAACGTACGGGGATTTGAATTATAGCTTGTCCCTAAATTAAAACGCGAATTTTTCAGGTCTCTAGTCTTTGGCCATTTGTGGAGTATGCACGTATATACTCGGGGTTCGGTTATTTATGGAGATGTATTTTCTCTTAAAGACAAAACNCCATTTGTGGAGTATGCACGTATATACTCGGGGTTCGGTTATTTATGGAGATGTATTTTCTCTTAAAGACAAAACTTACACTTTTATTCTTTGCTGTATTTGCACTTTATTGGAAAACCAGTTAAAATATTAAAATTCGTTAGCATTTAGGTTAGTAGGAATAAAACCGTTATTTTTTAATAATTTCTCGCCCGGGCGGGCCATTCCCGGTTTTTTCGCATGTGGGAATCGAGCCGGACGATGCCGCTGGTTGGCGGATTTTCTCGCGAGGGGGTTCCAGTTTCCCCCGCTCTTTCATTCCGGCACTGCTCCATACTCACCTCAATCACCTCACAGGCTCTCAAGAGCNGGTTCCAGTTTCCCCCGCTCTTTCATTCCGGCACTGCTCCATACTCACCTCAATCACCTCACAGGCTCTCAAGAGCTCGCTGTTATAAGCCACTTAAACCCTTTTTCACTCACTCAATAATTTCTTACATGAATACGACGAATTGTAAAAAAAACCTGTTACATATTTCGCGACACACTAATTAGCATACAGTGAACACGCGACTTCATTGGCTGACGGCCAGCCAATAATATACATCGCAGAGTATAGTAAGTGTGTCGGGCGTAGCCAGTACCAACATGACGTTGGTAAGTGTAAATACAGAGACCAACACAACTGATATTGCTATAGTGGAGAATACAGGCAGCTCACTGNCATGACGTTGGTAAGTGTAAATACAGAGACCAACACAACTGATATTGCTATAGTGGAGAATACAGGCAGCTCACTTCAACCTTGTCTTCGGTAGTAGTAAATCTGTGCCGTCCTCGGGAGGGTTAAGTTGGAGCGGTGGCGGAGTAAAATGTTGGTGGAGACGGTGGCAACTCAAGGACTCCAATGCTGAGAACAGGTTCCGGCATGTCGAAAAATTCAAAAGACCTTGCGTGGGATCAAGCACGGATCGCCATGGTNCAATGCTGAGAACAGGTTCCGGCATGTCGAAAAATTCAAAAGACCTTGCGTGGGATCAAGCACGGATCGCCATGGTTGGAGATCGGCGCTCTAGCCACGCGACTACAGTGGCCCCACAAGGCAAAATTGAAAATTATTTAATACCGCTAGAGTACACACATATGACTTGTATAATCTATTCGCGGTTTATTGACACTTCTTGAAACAAACCATTAAAGCAAATCATCCCGTGNCACATATGACTTGTATAATCTATTCGCGGTTTATTGACACTTCTTGAAACAAACCATTAAAGCAAATCATCCCGTGTACGGAGTGTTTGATAGTTTCCTAAATGTCACGCTTAACAAGCGTTTTATAATTGTACTATTAAAATAAAATCACCTCAGTTTTGGATAAATTGAACTTTTACTTATATTTTATATATGTTATAATATTTGAACTATAATCANACACATATGACTTGTATAATCTATTCGCGGTTTATTGACACTTCTTGAAACAAACCATTAAAGCAAATCATCCCGTCTACGGAGTGTTTGATAGTTTCCTAAATGTCACGCTTAACAAGCGTTTTATAATTGTACTATTAAAATAAAATCACCTCAGTTTTGGATAAATTGAACTTTTACTTATATTTTATATATGTTATAATATTTCAACTATAATTANATTGAACTTTTACTTATATTTTATATATGTTATAATATTTGAACTATAATCAATATGAATGAAAACAGAGTAATACCTAGTAAGAAATAGTGTGTGAAGAGATTTGGCCGGTTCTTAACAGCGAAGTCTTGAGAGCCGATGATGGCGATAGAGGTGAGAATGTAGCAGCGCCGGAATGAAAGGGCGGGGGAAACGGGAGGTCCCCGAGAAAACTCGCCGACCAGCGGCATCGTCCGGCACGATTCTCACAAGTGAAAAACCGGGAGTGACCTGGCAGGGGATTGAACCCAGTTCACCTTGGTGGGGGGCGAGCGGGCTAACCGCTCAGCCACCGTGGCCCCAAGAAATAGTTCTAACGCAAATTAAATTACACTGATTGGGTAAGATACGGTGCACTGTCCCTTTAGTGGAATTTTCTAGACGCTTTTAAGCTTTGTTTGCATGTGGCGGAGGAATATCCTGGAAGTAGAACTTAAGCAGGACTTCAGAATAGTTGGAAATAACCGTGAATGGACAATTACCATGTTTCTTCCAAGAAATGTCGTGGAAGGGATGATAATACGTTATAGGTAGGAAAACCACAATTTCGCAAAAATGTTTCCGCACATACCAGATTTCAATACCCTTCGGGCATACCAACAGTTTTATTTGGTTTATTGGTGGCGTATTCTTGTGAGAATATCTCCTCCTACTTGACTGACCAATTGCAATTACGTAACTTCGACAGTGTGTGTCTGTGATTCGCGTTACATGGGAGCCATCTTATCACGAAAGTGGATCTGAGCTATAGTGTTATGAAATACAACTGGCCGTTAAAATTTGGGTGTCGCTAGTCATACGCTGTTTACGATTCATTGAGCACTTTTGAAATCAAACTTTGAAAATATTAACTGCCCATACCTGCATATGATTTACCGCTCACCCTGATTGACAAGCGCCTAGTTAAGTTGGTAACGACGGAGTAAAATTAGTTACATTTATTAACACCGTATTAAATTTTTTATTTATACATCTGCGAATACTGAAATTATTTATTTCGCTTTCTGTTTTTTCTAGTGAATATAAAATATGTCCGTAAAATATGTAATTTTCTAATAATTTTACAATTTCACTCAACCGACGCATGAAGAAAGTGATCAGGCTTAGGAAAATGTTAATTTCACATGTGGTGGAAAAAACACACAATCTGCATACAAGTAGCTGTTAAGAACTGCTTTGAAACGTGATCAGTTTACCGTGAACATACTATAGGAAATCTAATATTGCTGCGCGCCTAAGAACAGTCAGAACATGGTCTACAAACACGCCAGAGAACTGAGAAAAATCATCCTTTATTGAAAAAACTGTCCTTTTTAACGTCGAATATCACAACGAGTGTATCGTTTTCGTGTGGTCGTCCTAGCGATCGGCGTGAGAGTTTAAACTGCATTAAATGCGATTGAGCAAATTCGCCCGTACATGTTACTTACTATTTGTTTCAGCAAAACTAATGTCACCAATTAAAGTAGAAACGAACGAAAAGGACAAACATTACTAAGTTACATGTTATCGATAAGGAATTATAACTCATATTCTTTCCTCTTTCGTTAATGTTGTCTTGTTAGCTGAGTTGGTGATGCAACGGTCGGAAAGATGGGTCATGTTGATTAAAATGCTGGAAAACGCAAAAGTTTTATTTCTTTATAATTACTTTGAATTGATCAATATAAATAGTGATTATTGTATATTTTTTTGTATATTTTTTCTCGACATTATTTGGCTAAATTAAAACTAATATATTTAATTCGCCGCACGCAGCCTGTCACTTAGTCAACCAGTGAAGTCGTTTCACTGAATCTACTAGTGATTTTCCACCGATTCTATAAGAATCCATTTTCACCCTTAAGAGTAGTTAAATTTTGCTGCGAATCAGTGGTGAACCATTGATTCGAATTTAATGTGTGTACCAAACAGAAAACAGCATCCAAAACAGCAAGTACCCACTTGTAGGATAGATCATCAGTTTTTGAGATTACAGTCGCGTGGACATCTCTGTTCATGATAACATCAATCAGAAACACATTATTTTTGGCTTAATACATGACAGATAGTTGTACTGATACAACTGCAGTCCAAAAGATATAATTAGTTTTTTTTTTGCGACTGTTGTAATTATAAATATTTGAAAGAAAGTTTTCATGGGTTACCTTGCGAAGTATTTAGTTAACCGTTAAATCAGTGCATTATTATCTCACAGTAAAAACACACCTCAAAATAGGTTTTACACCATGGGTATTTCAGAGTCATTCGATTACTCGCAACCCAAGAGAAAATATAGGATTGAAATACAGACTGTCTTAACAGAATACCATGGCTTTCATTCCGATGAGTCTTTGTAATGCGAACATCCTTCATGAGCAACCAAGTTGCAGGTGGCGCAAACGTTTCTTTTGACGTGTATATAAGGGCTGCGGTTGTGTATTAGTTGAACTACTCGCCTCCCACCGAGGCGAACTGGGCTCGATTCCCGGCGGGGTCGCTCCTGTATATACATATATGGGAATCGTACAGTTTCCCCCCGCCTTTGCATTCCTGCGCTGCTCCATACTTACCTCGTTTAACCCTCATCGGCCCTCAAGACCTCTATGTTAAAAGCTGGCCAAATCTCTTCACTCACAGAGGTGTACGATTTTGGGAAACTCAATTCCCAAAGAAGCTGCATAAAATTCTTTCAGCGCGCGTTCTACTGTAATTCAGAGCTGAAGCGCGAAGTGTGAGTCCTGAGCGTCAGGCGAAGCCAAGGAGGACATTGCAAACGCCAAATATCAATAACTCGCGAGTGGCTTCAACACTGGCACCACTGATTTATGCCCCTGCAGCTGTATTTTGCAATATCGCCATCAGAGTACCGGCGTTTATCCACGCACGTGACGTATGATCTCTCACTCGTCGGCTTTAAAAACGTACAAAAATGGGGGGGTTGGGCTTTAGAAATCAGTGTGGCTGGAAAGCGACGCTATCCCTTTTACCGCCCTCTCTCCCCCACCCACGCCCACCACTGGGACACGATGACCAGTTGTCCGAGATCCGCAATCGGGTGGGGTAAAATTTGGCCCGGAATTTAATTCGTCCTCGTTTGTGGGGCGGTGAATGTAGGTAAAGGGGAGCAGGTCTGCCTGTTGATGAATGCTCGCGAGGGGGTGTGGTGTCCCGAAAAGAGGCTCCACCCCGCCCCTGAAGCTGCCAGGGGCGTATCGATCCGCACCCCTCGACTGCCTGGAGCGCGCCGACTGTGAAAAGAGGGGTCGCGCGCGTGGATCGGGACAGGGGGCGGGACGATCAAAGGCTTTGCGCCTGGCGCTCGTTGCTAGGCAACCGTGCTCGACGGGTCTGCTCGGCGGGCAGGCCTACCCCCTGCCTTGGCCAGGGGCAAGCCTTTCACCCACTAGTTTGAGAGGGGGGACCGGGTCACGTGGCTGAAACCCGGGCTCTTTCCACATCCACCCTGCCATGGAACAGCTGGTGTTCAGGTGACTGTCTCGTGCAGGGAGGTTGCAAGGTGTTCTGCTGCTTGCCCTGACTGCACTGTCATCTGTTCACAGTTTCTCCACACTTTTGTAATTACACCTTTGAAACAATCACCTACGTATGGCGTGCCTGGTTGTTGCCTAAATATTCCGCATTTAGTTCTGCTAACAGCAAAGAATTTTCTTTTTAGTTAAATTGTACATTCGCTTATCATTTATCTGGAGATTACAATTTTTAATATGTAACCAATATGAATAAAAACGGCCAAAATATGTGTGATGGTAATGCCTAGTGAGAAATAGTTCATATGCAAAATATAATTAAATCGAGTCTCACAAACACGGTGCGTTCTCCCTTTGGTGTAATTTTCTAGACTCGGTTAAGCTTTGTTTGCATGAGGCGGAGGAATAGTCTGAAAGTTGAACTTTAGCAGCGCTTCAGTAAAGTTCGAAGTAACCATGAATTGACTATATCTTAGCGGATGAATGGGGAACCAGCAAAAACCGTGAAGGCTATGGTTATAAAACGTACTGATGTGACGTTCGATTTTCGATACAAGATTTCCTGCACAGTTGTATTTCAAAACAGTTTATATCTCTTCACCTGTTTGGCGATTGGCTAGTTTTAACTGCTGCACATCACGGGTCCTTGCACGATAATCACAGGCGGTCAGTAATCAGGTGGCCTGATTGGTCCAGGAAAATACCGCAAAGTTTNTGCACGATAATCACAGGCGGTCAGTAATCAGGTGGCCTGATTGGTCCAGAAAAATACCGCAAAGTGTTCTCATAGAGAGACGTGGCCAACAGTAATAGGAAAAAAACTGCAGGTTTGCACCAGGATACTAAAGTGTAGCATACGCGAGACTTAAGTATCCATACATATTATAGCCATTTGCAAGCTATCCAAAGACATCCTTACACACGTGGTGTGACGTCAGCCGCAAAATGACGTTCAATTGGCTGGTGTTTTTACTGGGGGGCCAACCAAGTATAGTACAGTGCGAACCTCGACTTAGCTTTTCACCAGTGTTTACCGACCTAACGATCAGCAAGACGACTAAGTGCGTTCCAAGATTAGGCTGCGTTGTTAATTAGACACTACAAAGAAGTAATTGAAATCTCGTTAAAAATTGTGCGGACAGATTGTGTTACCATACAGCGAAAACCTTCTTCGTGAGAAATAACCCGAGTGATAACATTTCATATTGAAATGCCCGAGTGTTGGTTAGATGGGAAAAATATAAATTAATAGCAATGCATGAGTTCACAAGTTACGAAAAAAAATCCATTGGTCACAAGATCGAACCTCAACTTGACTACATTTTGACATTCCTCTATAGACATTATGTTAAAGTTATGACTTAAAATTAGGCTATATGTAGCCCAACTAGGCTACTGTCGGTAACTTTGCTTGCCACACTTCGTCATCTTATTTTGGCTATACCTCGACCAGACATTGCTGGTGATGACTGCTCCGTCTATCATCAAACACCTGTAATGTCGCACTACCCGCAAATACATGTATACAATCCTTTCTCTGTGCCCATCATAAATATATGGTTATGTCAAGATTCTACGTTATGGACAGTGGGGGCTGTTTCTGTACTCCAAGAACAATCTCTATCGCAACCGTCTCACAGGGTAAAAGCCGGGTTCACCCTTATCATACTTCGTCATCCGATGGAATGATCTCTAAGTTAACGAAGATGGGAATATGAGATGCCTCATTAACACTACTTAGTGTTATATGCATCATCTGTAAGTATGTAAATATTCTTATTGATATGATGAAACACAAGAAAAACCTTTAAATGTAAACATTTATAAGATGTACAGGACAAGTATTTCAAGTACGCGTATGCAATAAATGCCCTAACCCACCTAAACGAAACTATTCACAATGTAATTAAGCAACAAGAAGACGCGTGGAATTGAGTGACGTATTGTCACACTTATCAAGCGCTGGCCTTCAATCATTATATCTTCAGTTTCATTGTAAATTAATACCAGGATAAACATTTTCATAAATGTCCTGGAGTTTGTTACAACGTTAACAATAACGTGCCCTTATTACGGCGATATGGCGATGCGGATCGCCCTTTCTGCAGCTGCAGCTTCCATAAGAACCAACCGTGACCATCGGAACAGGTAGACGTTAGAANAATTAATACCAGGATAAACATTTTCATAAATGTCCTGGAGTTTGTTACAACGTTAACAATAACGTGCCCTTATTACGGCGATATGGCGATGCGGATCGCCCTTTCTGCAGCTGCAGCTTCCATAAGAACCAACCGTGACCATAGGAACAGGTAGACGTTAGAACCTTCTCTTCTCCTTCATAACCAACCAAAACCTTCAGCGGTGCTCGCTAGTAATGACAGTGTGCAATCAATCTCCAAGTAATCGTGATGATTACCCAAGCTTCTTGGATGTTTTTTGATGTCGGGGACAGGAGACACCACGAATTTCCGGTCTTGCAATATGTGCACAGTTTTGTGCCCCAGTGGTTGAAGTTTTACTTAAAAACGGGCTTTTAATATTTCAGCAGTGTTGGCAAACTAACAATGAACTATAGTTATGTGCGTACATGCCTAATAAAGAGCGTAAATATTAAATTAACTTATTTCATATACAGTATAATAACGACTGTTTTAATAAACTGCAAAAGTTTTAGTATTTTTGCAAAGAATCGTTTTAAAATTATTTACCAAGATTATTTCCATAACACTACAAGGAAATTACAATTAATTTTACAAAACGTTACTGTGGAATGCGTAAAACTAATTGCGAATTTTGGCAAGCAAGTGCTGTATATTTCAAGTATATTAAAAACGTGGACCTACGACAACAATTTTGAACCAGTATTTTCAGTTACAAAGGATAGCTTGTAAAGCGTACAAAACTAGTTCACTGCGTAAAACCATCAATTATATTTCTAAGAATAACGGACAGTCATATGTGTGACACTTGTTTCTAACTTCATGGCAATGTTAAATTTTTAGGTGTACCGAAGGGATACACGTTGTACATAAAGCAGAAACTTAGAGGGTTATCAAAAATATACTATTTTTGTCACTGCAACACGAAGGAAGCGTCCTCGTGTAGCCTCGGAACATTTCGCCGCCGAAAGCCGAAGCAGTAGCGGACAAGGAGAGTTTCTACAGTTTGTGTGTATAGAGTTCGGTACTGTTTTTCGTCGTTACGGAAGGCGTTTCGTGTTTAAACGCATCAGCTAAACATTTCCATGAAAATATTCGTGAGTACAGGATGTATCTGAAATGCTCGTCGAAACTGCGGGTGCGTATTCAGGACTTGTATAGGAGGCAGAAATGTCAGCGAACATAGGTCTGGAAATGCTTCTCTTTATTGCTAGAGCCGTTGCTGTTTACAGCGAGAAAACCAGGTTCCCTGTCACATGAAATGCCATAGCGGCGATCGTTTTTGCAGAGCACAGCGCGCCATGCATGCGAGCGGTGTCTGTCGCCCTGGCATTCCGGGTATTACAGTAGTGAACTGTAACTCCACGCAGTTGCTTGCGCCGTCGTACAGTTCCAGTCGGCGTCCTAGCCAACACAAGGCGATGCGGTGCTGCACCGGACAGCTAGAGCGAACTGTTGTGTGCTCATGACGAAGTAGGTCACACCACAGTCGTATCAACGGGTATTTAAATGTGGAGTTGGCCGATGCTTATTTCATGATCGTGATAGCGAACGGTAATAACCGTGCGTTTTCCACCGTTAATATTTAAAATGTTCTGGTATGGTGTGTTATGTACAGAGACCTGAAAAATTCGCGAGTTCAATGACCTGCAGGCTAGACTCTACAGTCTCGTGTACAAACATGCTGATATCAACTGCGCATTGGTGGTCTGCTGTCGCAGTGGTAGGCGACAATTGGACACCGTTCTCCAGGATGTGTCAAAAACCGCGTGTACCAACGAATAAAGTTATACAAACACACGTGTTTAGAATCCTAGCTTGTCCCAAAATTAATCCGCGAATTCTTCAGGTCTATAGTTATGTATCATGCTAAAATGGCATTCCACGTAACAGGAATCCAGTGTTTCTAATTGAACACGGTAACGCCTGTAGTAATAAAAAAAATTATTTCCGGGCATTTGTGTTCCCTGTTCAATTCCTGAATACGTGCACACACTTTTGACGTTTATTTTAGATGCACCTCTATGCAGAAAGTTTCAGCACTGCATAAGCTTACAAGCTCGGCGAATCAATCACCGTATTTATTCCGCAGAAAGCTGATCTTCATATTTCTCTATGTCCCTTAGCCTTCACGCCATAGAATAGGCCATGTACAAAAGTGAAATAACAGGCAGGTTTCTTCTATGCCCGTACGTACATTGGTTGCGCGAGGCTCTGGAAGTGGTACTTCTGTCTCATCGACTGTTCTATGTTCGAAAGATACCCTGGTGACTGGACTGTCACCTGGCAAGTAAGTTAACACGCTCAATACTTGGAGAAAATGCGTAGCGAAATCATTGCTTCCAACGGGATAGATGTGAAATGTGCATATGCGCCAATAGAAGAAATGGCATTTNCAATGAACTATAGTTATGTGCGTACATGCCTAATAAAGAGCGTAAATATTAAATTAACTTATTTCATATACAGTAGAATAACGACTGTTTTAATACACTGCAAAAGTTTTAGTATTTTTGCAAAGAATCGTTTTAAAATTATTTACCAAGATTATTTCCATAACACTACAAGGAAATTACAATTAATTTTACAAAACGTTACTGTGGAATGCGTAAAACTAATTGCGAATTTTGGCAAGCAAGCGCTGTATATTTCAAGTTTATTATAATCGTGGAGCTACGACAACAATTTTGAAGCAGTAATTTCAGTTGGACAGTTGCAAGACATTCTTTGACGAGTTTTTTACAAAGGATAGCTTGCAACGCGTACAAAAATTGTTCACTGCGTAAAACCACAATTATATTTCTAAGAATAACGGACAGTCATATGTGTGACACTTGTTTCTAACTTCACGGCAATGTTAAAATTTAGGTGTACTGAAGGGATACACGTTGTACATAAAGCAGAAACTTAGAGTGTTATGAAAAAAATATTATTGTTGTCACGGCAACACGAAGGCCGCTTCGGGTAGCCTCGGAATATTTCGCCGCCGAAAGCCGAAGCAGTAGCGGACAAGAAGAGTTTCTACATTTTGTGTGTGCAGATTTCGGTACTGTTTTTGGTCGTTACGGAAGGCGTTTCGTGTTTAAACGCATCAGCTAAACATTTCCATGAAAATATTCGTGAGTACAGGATGTATCTGAAATGCTCGTCGAAACTGCGGGTGCGTATTCAGGACTTGTATAGGAGGCAGAAATGTCAGCGAACGTAGGTCCGGAAATGCTTATCTTTATTGCTAGAGCCGTTGCTGTTTACAGTGAGAAAACCAGGTTACCTGTTACGTGAAATGCCATAGCGGCGATCGTTTTTGCAGTGCACAGCGCGCCATGCAGGCGAGCGGTGTCTGTCGCCCTGGCATTCCGGGTATTACAGTAGTGCACTGTAACTCCACGCAGTTGCTTGCGCCGTCGTACAGTTCCAGTCGGCGTCCTAGCCAACACAAGGCGATGCGGTGNACTGTAACTCCACGCAGTTGCTTGCGCCGTCGTACAGTTCCAGTCGGCGTCCTAGCCAACACAAGGCGATGCGGTGCTGCACCGGACAGCTAGAGCGAACTGTTGTGTGCTCATGACGAAGTAGGTCACACCACAGTCGTATCAACGGGTATTTAAATGTGGAGTTGGCCGATGCTTATTTCATGATNCATGACGAAGTAGGTCACACCACAGTCGTATCAACGGGTATTTAAATGTGGAGTTGGCCGATGCTTATTTCATGAGCGTGATAGCGAACGGTAATAACCGTGCGTTTTCCACCGTTTATATTTAAAATGTTCTGGTATGGTGTGTTATGTACAGAGACCTGAAAAATTCGCGAGTTCAATGACCTGCAGGCTAGACTCTACAGTCTCGTGTACAAACATGCTGATATCAACTGCGCATTGGTTGTCTGCTGTCGCAGTGGTAGGCGACAATTTGACACCGTTCTCCAGGAAGTGTCAAAAACCGCGTGTACCAACGAATAAAGTTATACAAACGCACGTGTTTAGAATCCTAGCTTGTCCCAAAATTAATCCGCGAATTCTTCAGGTCTATAGTTATGTATCATGCTAAAATGGCATTCCACGTAACAGGAATCCAGTGTTTCTAATTGAACATGGTAACGCCTGTAGTAATAAAAAAAATTATTTCCGGACNCGCCTGTAGTAATAAAAAAAATTATTTCCGGGCATTTGTGTTCCCTGTTCAATTCCTGAATACGTGCACACACTTTTGACGTTTATTTTAGATGCACCTCTATGCAGAAAGTTTCAGCACTGCATAAGCTTACAAGCTCGGCGAATCAATCACCGTATTTATTCCGCAGAAAGCTGATCTTCATATTTCTCTATGTCCCTTAGCCTTCACGCCATAGAATAGGCCATGCACAAAAGTGAAATAACAGGCAGGTTTCTTCTATGCCCGTACGTACATTGGTTGCGCGAGGCTCTGGAAGTGGTACTTCTGTCTCATCGACTGTTCTATGTTCGAAAGATACCCTGGTGACTGGACTGTCACCTGGCAAGTAAGTTAACACGCTCAATACTTGGAGAGAATGCGTAGCGAAATCATTGCTTCCAACGGGATAGATGTGAAATGTGCATATGCGCCAATAGAAGAAATGGCATTTTATTGGCTGTCGCAGATTGCTTTTCACTGTCTTTACTTTTAACTCGTCCACAGAGAGCTCACAAGTTGTGCCAACAAATGGAGGCTCGTAAAATTAAGGTCTTGGGAGTCGATGAGGGTGAACGAAAGGGGTACGGAGCAGCGCCGGAATGCAAGGGCGGGAAGATGCAGGAGATTCCCGATAAAAAACCCGCTGACCAGCGGCATCGCCCGGCACGATCCCCACGTGCGAAAATCCGGGGGGCTAACCGGGTTTCGCATTGGTTGGAGGCGAGTAGTCCAACCTTTACACCACCGCGGCCCCATAAACAATCTAGAAAACAAAAGAATGCAATATGACTGGGGAAGGTTCTTTCTTAAATTCGTCCCTTGTCTTCATCTTCACGAGGCCAGTAGGCTGCTCGTCAAGGGACGCAGATGCGAAGTCACCCTCGCCGCCTTCTCTCGTGAACTACACGGCGTCTTCCTCGCCCCCAGTCCCCGGTCCCAGGAGAGTTTCCCGTCGCGGTGTTTCCTTCAGGAATTTCCTGCCCGTCAGCGGCCGCCGACGTCTGCAGGGAAATTTCTTTACCTCGCTCCCTTCCCTGCTTCCCACCCTCTTCCCCGCGCAACACCGCTCCTAGAAGAGATGAAGTTAGTAGAGACGAGAGAAGTATTCTGCTGCGGGGAGGCATCTGCACTGAGAAAAAGGTTTCGTTGAACCAAACAAATTCGTCTGGCGCAACCGAATTGATTGTTTTTATAGAGGCAATCAATTATTTTGTTGCTGTAACCAAATTATTTACTACCCCAACTGCAAAATTTTGTTGGCTCAACTTAAGATTTGTTTGACTACATTAACATTAAAGAGTTTCGGTTAATACAAAAAAATTGGAAATCCGGCCGAGATTAAAACCTGGATCACTCACGTGCGAGCGCCACGCCCCAGCAAACTCTGCTAGAGAGAGTACAGGTGAAGTTGGAATGTTTTACCTGTGTACATTTCAAATTCTCGACAACGCGTGCGAATGAATATCTCAATATTTACAGCTGTACTTTTTAGTTTCGTGTTGAACTTGTTTTATTGGGATGATCGATTGATAAAGTGTTATATTAAACCCGTGAACAGGTATAATGACATTGAAAGAGTGGAATACAAACATGAATAGTAAACATTAGCAACATGTCAAAGTATAATAAGCTCTTCTGACAATTGAAGTTTCAATAACAGCAATAAAGAAACTGAAACGGACAAACAACAAAGCAGATATTCAGCTGGGTCGTTGATGCGATTATTAAGTATCGATAATTGTACTCGCAAATACTGTTACTATCTTAATTGTTACCAAAACGCAAACAATCTTTCGAGCTATATTTTCGAACGAAAGCAATCATATGACTGGTCAAACAGATATATTTATATAGTTGATTCAACAAAATATCATGTTTATTTGGCCCAGCACAGAGGTTTTGTTTATTCAAACATTTTTTTTTGTTAGATGAACAAAAGTAATTATGTTGCTTTTCGAGTTTTCTTTATTCAAAGAAATATTTTGCTGGGGCAGCCAAATATATTTTTGACCCTAAACAAACGTTTTGTTGGCCTTTCTCTCAGTGTATACCTGTCCGCACATATACAGCAAATGTTTGTTTGTGCCAATGCAGTCTTTTAAACGTATCGTGATACTTTTTGAATCAGACATTAAAAAAATCACCCCTTGTACGTCGTGTTTCATTCTTTCCTAAATGCTTCATGTATCAAAAGCGTTTTATACTTCCGATAACATAAAGTATTTTATTTTTGGTTAAATTGGAATTGCGCTTATATTTTATTTGTAAATTACAATATTTTGTTTATAAATTATATGGACAACAGGGAGAAAAAAAGAGTGTTTGTGATGTCTAGTAGGAGATAGTTCTCACGCAAAAATATTATTTAACTAAGTGGGCACAAATACGTTGCGTAGTACCTTTGGTTTAATTTTATACTTTCAGCTACGCTTTGTTTGCACGAGGTGGAGGAGCACCACGAAAGTATAACTTCAGCAAGGCTTCAGAAAAGTGTGAAGCAACCATGAATGGCTACACAGTGAATTCTCAGGAAAATATTTGCCAGAGGTTTTTTTTTTGTAACACAACAAATACTTTACAGAAAATTTTACAAAACCTTAGTGTGAAATGTGTAAAGCTGATGTTGAATTTCAACATGTAAGTTTTGAAGACTTCAATTTTATTTTAGAAATAGGGTTATATAAAGTATTTTTGTATTTTTTCTCAAATAATTTGTAGCTAACATTTAATACATATTTTGTTAAAGGTTTCTAGAAAATCTTTAGAAAATAGTATCGAAAGGATAACGTGTAACACGTATAGGATTTTTATATTTTATGCAGTGCAGAATAAATGCAGCTGAGACGTTAAATACGTGTTTGGATCACTGTGATGCTTAAACAGTCAAATTACATTCAAAGACGCTGAACTGATCTTATAAATGTGAATTGCCTTTTGGTGGCGCGTCCACTCTGAAACGTTGAACACACCGCGGCAGCTTTTGATTGACTGTAAACTTAACGCTTTCGGACCCAATTTGAATTTCGGTTTTAGATGTTGCAAACAAAGAAAACTTCCTTAACGCATGACGTACTTAAGCCTCCGCAACTCCAGTTTTGTCTATGAAACCGAGAATAGATTATTTTCTCTTACGACCTGAAATGTTGAATAATATTTTACTTATATTTACATAAAGGTCAACGAAACAGTAAAATTATAAAAGCGTGAGCTGGTCGTCAAGAGCAAATAAATGGCCACGCAGACTTAGTAACGAGTGCAGACGTGCATAATTTTCTAAGGGTTGAAGCCATTCCATCGCGAAAATGGATATGAAATACAACTTGACAGGAAGTATTTTTGCTGAAATCGGGTGTTAAGCTTGAACTAGAAACACCTTTGAAGCCCTTTCTTCTAGGCTGAGAAACACCCCTTTCAGAATGTCGTACCTGAAAAGATACCATCATGTGACTATAGGCAAGACGACTGCGTTGAATTTTCTCACAAATGTTTCACTAACCAAATTTTTTTGAGAAATTTCTTTAACACGTTTAGTGTGGTAAAAATTTTCTGACAACTAGAAAAAGCTAGAAGTTAGTCGCCTATAGTCAGTACTGCACGATCATAAGTTTTGTTGGTCTCTGTATGACCACTTACAGCAGACATATTGGTTCACACAACGCCGGAACACATTACTATACTGTAAAACGTTCATTACCGGCCGGCTATAATCATTAATAATGCCCAGTTAAAAGTGTCCCAATCAAATGTTCTTTCATACGTAAATATGGCAATTTGAGTCATTTACACGCTAAAGTGTTGCTGATGCGATGTTACTTTGCAGAGAACCTTATGAAGATCGCTTGCGAATTGATATTCCGTCGCCAGTTTCTTCAAAGACTACGGGTGTCGCAATGTTACGTCGTACTCCGTACAACTTGGTTGAATTCAGATGACGCAGTATTTCGTCTGCAACACTCGCGGTGTTAGAGGTTCCACGTGTTTTCACGTAGCACGACGGAAATACTGCTTGCCTGGTTTGGTGGCCCGCACGTTGAGGAGGCAAAGTATTACACGCCGTAGTTAGTTTCGCCCTTATCGGTCCGTCGAGTACATGCCTCACCCACACACAAATCTCCGTGTTAGCTGGGACATTACTGCAGATGTAAACGTTCCGTGTAATTTACTCACAGGTGATAGAAAATGAATTACTCTTATTTAGTAGTACCAATTTTCTCACCTCTAGGACTGAAGAAAATAAACATATTGACTATCTGTATCATGTTTGTGCAGAACTGGATACAACAATAATTGCACATAAACAAGAATAAATTCGGATAAACTATTGAGATGTATGTAGGTATTTAATTTTAACTGCTGAAATAAATAAATACTTATGTTTCTACTGTTTTGTGTATATTAAAAGTGAAATGAACTGATTTTAATAGCGTTTAAGTGTACAGTTCAAATATTAAAGCTTGTGAATATGTCTTTTGCACACAATATAGAGGGTAAATGGGTTAAAACTTCCGCTGTTCAATAACTCAAACATATTTCAACGCTCTCAAATATGTGATATTTTGTGTACAGGCAGGAAATAACCACAAAGCGATAACTGTTCACGGTAAAGTGAGCTGTTAAATGAAAATTTAAACAAAATTATTGCTGTTATTTTTACTGTTTTTAATATTTAATTCGTTATTAAATTACATTTTTATAATAAATATTATAAATAAATATATAAATTTTAATATTCATCTTACAGGGGATATTTGTGGAATTATAATTTATTTATAATTAATAATTTTAATATGACATATTAATGTTATTTTTTAACTAAATTTATCATCAAAAGTAGTTGCTAATTATTATAAAGTGCTTTAAGAGACCAATACTTGCCTTCAGTCATTTGATGACTTTATTATTAGTTTATGTCTGATGACATTTTTTCATGGTTGGTACTATGCACAATGTGTTTTTTTGTTTCTAGTAACTTAAATACCACGGGAATATTTTGGTTAGTTCTGAAAGTAAAGGGACTCATACAATTCCTATTAAAACACCCAGAGTACAATTTGTCCAATTGAGCAACGCCCTTCAGTTTTCTGCTGTTAAGACTGCTCTGTGATCAGTGAGGATAAGTGAGTAAACTGAGCCAATAACGTCGGAATACGCAGGTATAAATTTTTTTTTAATTTGCGACAAACCCACGATATAAATTAAACAACGTATGCACAAAAAATGAAATAAATATTACAATAATAAGATTAAAAACGAGCTAATATCGGATGTTATCAACAAACATGGGAGTAACGAACGAATAAATCCTTAAAATAAATATATCTAGTTATTGCAAGAAATGCGAAACGTGAACACCAAAGTGAATTTAAAAATTTGAGAATGGTGAATCCAATAATTGCTGAAAAAAATAAACCGGACCAAACAATGAAGGGAAAAATGTAACGCAAAGTGTAGAACAGACATGTACACAGACGATGCAGCGAGGGCAATAAATACAAATACAATGGATGGAACATATGTGTATACAGATAACACAACGAGGACATCCCAGACGAACGCAATGGCTAGAACATAATATATGTATTCAGACGAAACAACGAGAACTAAACAGAAGAAAGTAACAGACTTCCATAGACGAAAACAGGTAGATATATGCCTATCAAAGGTAGTAAAAAACAGTATACTTGCGTGGATGAAACATGCGAACTTTATAAGGGGAATCATGCTCGCCTACGCAAGGGCTATATATATATATATAACACAGCCGGACCCATGCTCTTATTTATTAACGGGGCGCTCTTAGCCGTGAGGCCATTCCGCGCCCCAGCCTCCCAGTAGGCGGGGAAGAGGGATCACGCCCTCTCAACGCAGACATGACCAGCGCTCACCGAAATTGACCAAATCCGTAGCTCCGACCTGTTCATCAGGCCGCACCGAGCGTAGCCCCGATCTGATTCACCAGATCGCACCGAGCATGTCCTACCACGAGGCCTGAGATCCTAGAACTCAGTTTACCAAGCGTGTGGTCTGGCCGGAGTACTACCCACACCCCTGACGTCATCTCTCGAGGACGCAAGGGTTGAAGGAATGTCAATGGCACAGCTGCACAGATGACGTAGGATTGGTTGGTTCACGCAGGAGGACTGTTGCCCATTGGATAACCTGCCACGCCACGCAAACCTCGCTATAGTGCTCGCCAATCTCCAAGATGAGGCTTTAACTTTAGCTCAGCGTCCTCGCTGTACCACTTGTACCGCGAGCTTCAGCTCCACAAGACAGAGAACGTCTTCACTTGCCGGCGACATGTTGGAACGTCATCATCCAATCAGCACTATTTAACCTACTCGCCAGCCAGAGGCCCAGCCAATAAGATCTTCCACCGTATGCAATAGCTAGAGACACCTGTTTTTTTTTCGTGAATTTATCTACGCGGAGGCTTAGGGGCCGCGGTGGTGTATTGGTTAGACTACTTGCCTCCCACCATGGAGAAGCGGACTCGATTCTCGGCGGTGTCTCCCCCGAATTTCGCATGTGGGGATCGTGATAGTGGTCCTGATGGTGGGCTAGTTTCCTCCGAGATCTACAGCTTCCCATGCCTTTGCATTCCGGCGCTGCTCCACACTCACGTCGCTTCACCTTCGTCTGCTCTCGAGACATCGATGTTAAGAGCCGCCCGAATCTCTTCACTCATCCTCTATGCGAAGGCTAGACTTCAACAACCTATGTGCACACTTGCATTCTCAATTTGACTACCGGCCGCTTGTCTTTGCGCGAAGGTAGTCTGTTGCACGAGAGAACAAATCAAAATTGTGTTTCTTCGATACCGGCCGCCAGAGTTTCGCGACCAGGTAGATAAGACGCGTAACAATTCAAATGATCCAGCCACGAAAGTGATTCGCCGGGGCTCATTCCGCCAATCAGCGAAAGGGACACCACGATATATTTTCTGTGCGTAGTCCATTCATGGTTTCTTAAAACTTTTGTGAAGCCCTGCTAAAGTTACACATTCAGGGGATTCCTCCGCCTTACTCAAACAAAACTTAACCAAGTCTAGAAAATGTCACCAAAGGGACAAAGCAACGCATTCCTGTGCACTTGGTTTAATAATAATTTGTGCGAGGACTACTATTTCTTACTAGGCATTACTAGAGACCTGAAAAATTCGCTGATTCATTTCGGGACAAGCTAGAATGCAAGACACGTGCGTTTATATAATTTCAACAATTGGTCCACACGGTGTTTGGCGCCTCCTGGAGATCGCTGGTCCAATCGTTGTCTTCCCCTGTCACAGCAGACAACCAACGTGCAGGCGATATCTGCATATTTGTCTATACGACTGTGCCGTCTAGCCTATAGGTAGAGACCGGAAAAATTCGCGAGTTCAATGATCTGTAAGCTAGACTCCACAGTTTTATGTAAAAATATTCCGATATAAACTGCACATTGGTTGTCGGCTATCACATTGGAAGGCAACGATTGGGCCAGCGCTCCCCATGAGGTGTGAAACACTGTGTGGACCAATGGCTGAAGTTTTATTAACACACCTGTTTTGAATTCTAGCTTGTTCCAAAATGAATCCGAAAATTTTTCTGATCTCTACCTGTAGGTCATTGAACTCGCGATTTTTTCAGGTCTCTAGGCATCACTAGAGACACCCAAATTTCTCGGAAAGATTTCACGACCAGTTGTGTTTCATAACACCTTAGCTCAGAACCACTTTGTGATTGGATAGTTTCCGTGTTACGCGTCTTTGGGTGTCTGACGGCGAATCAGAGACGCGCGGTATTGAAGTCGCCTGAACCTGATTGGCCAGTTAAGTAGAAGAAGATCTCCCAAAGACACGCCGCCAACAAGCAAAAGAAAACATTCGGTATGCCCGTGGAGCATGTGCGGAAATGTTTTCGCGAAATTCGGTTGTCCCTGGGCATTACCAAAACACATATATTCTCTCTGATTCTACAGTATTTATATTAATACTAAATGAAATATTGTAATTTATTGATACAGTATAAATACAAGTTCAAAGTAAAAAAAACGAGATAGATTTATGTCAACAAAACTATATAACTCTTATGATACCGGTCATACAGTATTCAGAAAACAAGCAACCACGTCATATATGAGGTGGATTTCGAAGGTTGGATTATAAAACGTGTGGATAAAATGCGAGTGGGCTACATACTCTGTAACCGCACAACTGACGTATCTTCTAAACGGTAGGACGGTACGATACGTATTTTATTCATAAATACTTCTGCTGGACCAACTCAGATAGTTTTGTGCACATAACACTTGCTATTCCAGCCTTACGTAATTTATTATTTATCCAGAATAGGACAGTTGAAAAGAATTTCATCCGAGCAATTGCCACTGCCACTTAAAGATTTTATACAAAACTGAAAATATGCATTCTTGCTCGTTTTGATAGCAGCGCTTAACTGCTTGTATTCCATTACGCAGATTGAGTTATCCACTTCGTAGTTTTCAGTGCAACTCGCTAAAAACGTGGGACGTCTGCACTAAAAAATAAGTTCTGTTGAATTTTCGGCACTTGAATCACAAAGTACAAGATACCAGCTGCGTAAGAATATTGTTAGAATAAATTTCGAAGCTTAATATCTCCCAGACTCGGTTTTGAACTGTCTCCCAAAGAAGGTTTCTCCGTAATATTGAATATCGGCACTTCTGTTCACTTGTTCACTTGTTCACTGTTCACTTCGGCACTTGCTGTCCTGTTATTTCACTGTAACATGAATTCATGCAATGCAATCTCAAAAGTGTCCTTTACGATACAGGAGGAACGTATAAAATTTTACTAGCCGCAGACTGAAAAATACTGCGCTTTTAGCATATTATTATCATACAAATTTCACATTACTATTTATATGTGTATTTCCTTGTGCGACTGGCGTTGCGCTTGGCAATCCCATTCGGTTCTCTTACAAAAGTGGCCTCTTCGTGTTTTATCGGTAGTCATGTCCAGTTTACATATTCTTCCAGTTATTTTTAAAAGCTAAGGGGATTTTCTCCAACCTAGCAAACAGTGATAATTTTTCTGTAACAAGATGGTTCCTTTTCGTTTCCAAGCTTAGAAAAATAACTAAACCATTTCACTTTCACTATAAACGCCTTTAATATCGGGTCATATGCCAGATCTTAAGTAGATTGTTTGTATTGTGCTTGGAATTGTGTTAAAAATCTTTTTCTCTCAGAATCAACGATTAAAAAATACTTTGGCGCTAGTTATAAATAACTGTAACTACTCAGTAAATAAGGGGTCGCGGTGGCTGAGCGGTTAGCCTGCTCGCCTCCCACCAAGGCGAGCTGGGCTCAATCGCCGGCCGGGCCACTCCCGGATTTTCGCATGGGGGAATCAAGCTGAACGATGTCACTGGTTGGCGGGTTTTCTCGGGGATCTCCCGTTTCCCCTGCCCTTTCATTCCAGCGCTGTTCCACACTCACCTCAATCACCCTCATCGGCTCTCAATACCTCACTGTAGTTATCTTGCTCACTAGTCAGTAAATTAACAAATTCTGTATGGCACCAATTACAGAGTAAAGGTATTGATCACACATACCGACTGTCGAGTATTTCAGACTGCGTAAAGGTGATACCATAAGTTTACGGAATTTGAAACACGTACACATTATTGTACACCAGAATATAAACTGTCGAAAATCAATTAACAAAAGTTTACTAAGTAATGTTGATGAGTATCGACACACCAACAGGATCATATGTAATAGATGTTATTGTTTGCCATAAAGAGTGTGCGTTGCACTCTTCTTCAAATATGAACAGCGGTGCGTGTTTTGTGACTGTGTATTGTAATTGCCTAAGGTGAAGTTTAACCTCCCGTAACTTGATTGGTTGTTACTGACTGAAAAGACCACAGCTAGATGATAAATTAATTAGTAGCAACTTTTAGGATTGAAAATTATGTGTACTCGTTAGAAGATATTATTTCCTCATTTACTGCAGTTGCTGTGTGCAAGGCTGTATTGTTGATTTTAAAAAGATAATTAAAATTTTTATATTCTAATACTTAGCTTGTGCAATTTGTCTGCAAACANTTCTAATACTTAGCTTGTGCAATTTGTCTGCAAACACTTAAGCCATATAAAGTTTGCATCATCCATGCATAAGATAAGAAAAAAGCGTGTTTCCAAAAGATAATTTTTCACAAATTTTTTTTTTTTATGTTTCCCAGTGTCTTTATAAATGAATACCTAAAGAAATAATTTAAAAAGTAAACATTTTGAGGGATTAATTTTTTGAGTCAAAAGAATTGAATGATGAAGACGTATTTGGTAATGTCTATATAGAAATACTGGCGGACAAGCACGTTACCATCAGATCTCACACCCGCTTATGTAGAGACGTCATAAACTTTGCAGATGATGAAGGTTAGAACCGTAAAGACTGGGTTCATGCAAGAGTACTCACACCAACAGCTC
>NQII01002966.1:0-65439 GCA_002778355.1 Clitarchus hookeri
TGTGGTTCTTGTTCTTCCATTAGTATTTCGTTTGAAGCCGGTGGCCTGGGAAAGGCTATCCCAGACCGCCCACCCCCCTATAACATTACGTACGCGGTCAAGTTCCGGAGGACTTCTTTCTGCCTTAACAGGGGATGTTCACTGAGTTTCCCCAGCAAACCCAGTACCCAAGTTAGTTACCCCTCCGCCCCCTGAAAGAGAAGGATGTTGGGGAGGAATGCGGCAGAAGAATCTGCTGTCGAGTTGTGTCTCTACTCACGATAATTACACACTGCGAAAAACGTTAGTTCCAGTAGACAAAATAATGGTTTGTAGAGGGCCGAAAGTATATTTAGTTTCCCCAACAAAATATTTTGTTGCGTAAACAAAACTTGAAAAAACGACATAATTGATTTTGTTCGTCTAACAAAATACACTCTTGAATAAACAAAAGCTCTGTATTGGGCCAAAAAAAAAACTGTCAACTAAATATTTTTTTATCAAATATATACATTTTTTACCACTCATTTAATTGTGCTCGTTCAAAGATTCAGCTCGAGATTTAGTATTTTTTGGTACAATTAAGACAGTAGCAGTGTTTGTTAGTACATTTATTGATGTTCAATAATAATATAAAGAAACTTTCAACAGGAAACTAAAAAGTAAAACTGTAAAACGAGAAACATTTATTTTCGCATGTTGTCCTGAACTTTAATTGTATCTATACACGATCCTATTTATCTAGTGGTCACTTAAGCTGAGGTAGGCAGGTAGGGCTTAACGTGTCGTCGACGGCGAGGTCATTAGAGACGGAGCAAGTTGCTCAGAGTAGCAGGAACGCACAACTTAACCTTTAGTCCTGACATTAACATGGTTGGGCCATACAGGTATTAGATCTAAACCACACATACCAGTATTTCGTACGGTTACTTCTAAATTCATTCCTCAATGGACTCTACACATACCAAGCTTATCGCAGGCCGTATTTATGACCTGGGTTTCAGATCGCACGCATGCACGTGCTTCACAGTTCTTGAGTAAAACGCGGGTTATGCGAGCCACCTAGGAAAAAGGGTGGTTTTCAAATCGCACCCGTTTACCTGCCTCACCCAAGGATAGTGAAACCGCGGATTCCGCGGGCCGACCCCTGGTTTTATTACATAAATTGAAAACGTGAGAAAATATTTTCATTTTTTATCTGATGTTTACTTCGCGTGGTTGAATCTAGCAGACTGCTGGACCATCATGGAGACGTATTGAGTTACACAATACCATCTCGCCTCGTAAAGATAGTTAAGTGGTAAATATATTTATATATGGACTGTATAATCTAAGAGAATAGAGCACCAGATATGCGGAGTGCGGATAGAATGGCGAATACACACGACGAGTGCATTACACCTGGGACAGAACTTCTTGTCCTCTTAAGGTCAGTTAATCTGCCGCGCACCTCCCATTAGCTGGCGCCAGTAGCGTACCATATATGTGCTCTGTTACCTAGTTCTCAGTATTACAGTGGCAAAACGAGTCGAGCAAACAGGTTTTCAAATGCGCTCAAAAATCTTAAAAAATATTACATTAAAACTCAGTTACTTTTCACAAGAGGCTTCTTTTGATGAATAAGGAGCGTGCGTGACAGCTGGTAGAAACTCACATTTTGTTATACAGCAACAGCGGATATTTATTCGTTCTTCCCCTGAAAATTCTACTAATATTATACATGCGAAAATTGTGTGCTTGCGTGTGTGTGTGTCTGTATGTTTGTTACCACTCAGCTCCATAACGGCTGAACAGATTTTGATTAAATTTGGTACGTAGGTACTTTAGGTCCTGGAATAAGACATAGGATACTTTTCATCCCGATAAATTGTACGGGTCCTGTGGAATAACAACACGTTATTCTGCAATGGCTCGGAACGTGACCAAAATATTCTCTCTCCTGTGTCAGAGTTTATCAGGCCGCCCAAGGACCTCTGAAATGGCTAAACGACTGCTGTCAATCGATAACATCCGGGACCGAATATTTAACGTCACCTCCGATGCCCGGATGCGCTCAGATGTTATGCCACTAAACGGTCACCCATCCAAATGAGTGCCGCTGGGAACGTAGCTCAACTTTGGTGATCGATTAAGATCCCTCAGCCAAGTGCAAGAAGTAGAACCCTAGGTACACTTATTTCTAAAGCTGCAACTTGATGAAACTTACGTTTTGATAACGAAGTCTGGCTTCGTGCTTAGTCGGCACAAGGTAATGTGCAGCACAGCTGCCGCTGTCTCACTATATCCAGGGTTCGTGTCTGCTCTGTTGTGTAGCCTGAGTGCCGCAAGGGATTTGAAAGATATTGTTTCTCATGTGTTTGCGTGTAAAGTTTAGTTGAAATTACAACGCTACTAAAACCTTATTATAGCACACTAGCAAGGTCGACTTACAATAATTTTGTGTGCATTTTTTTAATTAAATTTAAAACAGATACAGCAAGAGCAGTTAATATCGACGAACGGATATGCAAGGAAAGCAATCAATCAAAAGCAATACTAAAAAAAAAATTTTTTGTTAAGAAACTAGTTATGTATTTTGATGACTTTATCAAAGACATTCTTCGGAGAATATTGTTAGAATTTTACGATAAAGCAAAAAATTACGACATAAAATACGGAATCGATGAGTGAGAAAATGGGCCATACGGGTTACGCAAGTTGTATGCGACTGTATGCAACAAAATATTTTACTTAATATACCGATTAGTGACACGAACAGCATAAATTCAGACACCGAGACTACATCAGACAGTGAAGATCTTGCACTGTCATTCAAATGCAGAAAAAAGATTAATTATTTTCTCTGTACTACACAAAAGTTGTAATAAAATGAGAATTATTAAATGTACACTTAATTGACTTCTCGGATCTCGGTGTCAGAACACTTTAACTGCTTACGTAAAAATTTAACAGTTCGTCTTTTCAGGCAGTTGCCTAATACCCCCGCAAGTATATTAGGTGTGTGCTTTTTGGTTTTTCTATTTTCAAACCTTCTTGCTATATATATTCAATTAGAAATATTTCTGCACTTCAGATTTCAAGACACTCGTGTTTCGACTGGACAGACACTTGACAGGTGTGGCAGCAGGACTCGGAAATCTCGCCAATGGTCTGACACTGAGCGACCAAGAAGCTCTGTGCGGGGTTACTAAACCGCGGGAATTTAGTCCCGGAGCCATCGGAGAATGAGTGGCCGGCCGGTGACGTCATTGTTACCTGCTGTGCATACCGAGAGCGTACAACCAAGTATAGGCTTCTCACTTGTNGTTTAGTCCCGGAGCCATCGGAGAATTAGTGGCCGGCCGGTGACGTCATCGTTACCTGCTGTGCATACCGAGAGTGTACAATCAAGTATAGGCTTCTCACTTGTAAATGAGCAATTTTCGAAATCAACCTTTGGAGAGAGCCTGCTGCTTCAACCTGCATGCATTAAAACGGGTACCGACTGCAGTGCGCCCAGTAAAGTTGGCAACAACGGAGTGAAAGTAGTGCCACGTCTCACCATTGAATAAACGTGTTAGGTATACGATTGTCATTACTCAAATATTTATCTGGCCTTCTGGTTTTTTTATTAGCGCATGCAGGAATAAAAATTAGCAAATTAGTAAAACATTTATTTTCATAATAATTTCACAGATCCACTTGGCTGACGGATAAATAATGTGTTCAGCCCCCAGGGCAATGTTANAGGACTCGGAAATCTCGCCAATGGTCTGACACTGAGCGACCAAGAAGCTCTGTGCGGGGTTACTAAACCGCGGGAATTTAGTCCCGGAGCCATCGGAGAATGAGTGGCCGGCCGGTGACGTCATTGTTACCTGCTGTGCATACCGAGAGCGTACAACCAAGTATAGGCTTCTCACTTGTAAATAAGCAATTTTCGAAATCAACCCTTGGAGAGAGCCTGCTGCTTCAACCTGCATGTATTAAAACGGGCACCGACTGCGGTGCGCCCAGTAAACAATGGAGTGAAAGTAGTGCCACGTCTCGCCATTGAATAAACGTGTTAGGTATACGATTGTCATTACTCAAATATTTATCTGGTCTTCTGGTTTTTTTTATTAGCGCATGCAGGAATAAAAATTAGCAAATTAGTAAAAAATTTATTTATTTTCATAATAATTTCACAGATCCACTTGGCTGACGGATAAATAATGTGTTCAGCCCCCAGGGCAATGTTANCATAATAATTTCACAGATCCACTTGGCTGACGGATAAATAATGTGTTCAGCCCCCAGGGCAATGTTAATTCTGTGCACGGCAGGAGAATACAAATAAAGCGTAGAATAAATCTTAATCTGGGCTTTCAAATGATCTCAGTTTAATAATATATAAGCAGAAGAACCCAGCATGCGTTATGCGTTAGTTCATTATCCGTCACGGAAGACCACGTAACATGACCATATTCCCGCCTCTACCTTACAGTAAGAACAAGGCCAACGTTCCTTTTTATCTCTCTCTCCCTCGCGCTCTCTCACTCTCTCTCTCTCTCTCTGTCTTCACGTCAGCGAATCTCCCGCGTCCCCGGAAAGATAGTTGGAAGGAGCAGAAGGAGGGGTACAGATTAACCTAGAGCTGCTGTTTCTGCAATGTGCCTACGTGAGGATGATACCCTACTTTTTCCCCCCAGTCCGCAACTTCAGCTTTTTCCCTGGAATCCGTGCTGAGCGCGATCGGGGAAAGAGTTTCGCGTTTCTGCCAGTCTTGTGTATATTCTAGCTCGGTTTATCGAGAACCGCAAAAAAAAAAAAAAAAAAAAAAAAAAAAAACCAAGGGAAGGGAGTTGAATTCTGTAGACTGACAAAAAAAATGTGGGTAGGTGTACGACAGAAATTATTACCGGTAACCTGGCATTGTCTCTCGCGTAGTTTTAAACTGCAGAATAGGCATGTAGACAGAGAGGGTTTTAAAGGATAAAGTATTTTCTGAAGTCAGCGTGAAATATATCCTAGCTCTTAGGTGTTATAAGTATTATTATATTCTGACCCAGTACACCCTGCTGTGCGTAATGTTGCACAGGAACTATGTATTTGGCCGGCACTGTATACAACGAGTCTCGGTTCTCAGTGATATGTTCTGTGGAAAAATGATTCATAAACCGTGCTAATGATTTAGATTACTACTGGTTCATATCACTGTCGTAGTACACAAAGCCGACAATTCACAGACTGTAATAACGAAAACAAATTTTCTGTCAAATTACGTCAAGCGCAGGCCAAAATACTTGTTATTTTCACTTTAAGAATTAAAACTTTAACTCTTTCAAAGACGATCGAATTAACGGTTTCAGTTGCTAGAAACACGGAATTCTTGTATGCGTCCTTAGTCCTTAACTTACATTACGCCGAAAGAGCATACGTGCTTTTGCCTTAACCAATTAACTGTGCATGCTTTGTGATCAGCTGAAATAAGGTGAGTAATTCAAAACGTAGAACAGTGGCGCGGTTTATGAATCAGTTTCCCACAGGTGTGGTCATTAGGGTTTAATTTTCAAAGTATCACAAAATACTCAAGAGGACAGAGGTGTGAAAAAAACGCTTATACCGAGAACTCCAGCAGCACATTCCAGCAAAATGGCGTCACCGGCGAGAAAAAAAATGTTGTAACGCCTTCATCCAATCAGTGCCTGGCAACCTACTTACTAGCCAATAGAGAAAACTTTCGTAACATTTAATGGCCATTCAGGCACAAAGCACTTTCCCAGAAACTGGTGCTGCGAATCGGAAAACGGGTACGCCCATATGAACACAACCACCACGCTATTCCGTCTCTGTATAATTATATACTCTGTGTTAGTATACAGTACCGAGCAAATATGAACCCACCTTTGCGATATGCACACAATTGCATAGGCCTTTAAATGATTCAAAATCGGTTGAGTGGGAGTGATTGATTTATAACGTGAAATATGAAATTAACACTACTCTAATATACAATGATTCAGAAGAATGTATTACTAGACCAAATTTCAGAAATCTATTAAATAATCGCCATGTCAGCGAACGAGACATACTTACCCATAAAGAAAATATAATAGAGGAGAACTTAATACCTTTATCTAATTCTGATCCTGTGTAAACTGCATAATTTTATACCTCTGAATGCTCGTGAACGTTTCACGTGCAGTGAAAGTGCCACTTTATGCGGCAGCATTCCTGATTCTCATTGAACAGGTCGTTGTCATATTTCAGAGAAATGTCTTCGTAGGGTACTGATAAATTAGACTGATTTAAATTCGTGAGACAATAAATTTGTAATATTTGGTATCTATGCGGTTTAGAGAACGTTCTTGCCATATGTCCATATTTGTCATTTAGCTTATCACTTAACCCCATAAATAATCGTTCGGAAATCACAAAATTTAAAGTTAATATTGATATTACATTACTAGATATTTATACGAAGTTACATTTAAGTTGATTTCATATTTAAACAAAAATATTATCTTTATATTATAATGTAAACAAATATTACTAGTTTGACAATAACACCGTTAAATGCACCAGAACGTTGTTAGTGTGTCCGACGCGCAGTAGCAGAAGAGCGCTGAATGCGGCAGGCGCGTCAAATGCCTCATAACCTTTACGTTCAAGTCAACTGTCGTGTTGTCTTCTTGGTTGTGTCTTACTTCCATGTTACTTTCAATTCTCACCCTATCATTTTATATTGTAACATTAAAAACAAAATTGTGCTTAACGTCTCTGCACCTCTTTAAATATCCTGTACTGGGCTCCTTACATCTAAACCGATTCCAAAACAAAATTTCATTTCAGACATATTCACTTAAAAAAAAAACAAGTAAAAAAATTAATTGAAAATATAAATTTTCTTTAGACTTTATCTGTTTTTAAATACTATTCATATGTAGAGTTCTCTGCGACACCTGAAACATTCATGGGACAGAATAAATTTTTTTTCCAAATGAAATTCTGCCTTGCATTTTGCTGTCCACGCATTCGACACGCTTAATGTGAAAATACCCATATTTTGTTCGTTAAACTATGGTTATTGTTATTAACGTCGTTGCATAAAAAAATGGAATATCATATCGTCCACACGCATGACAATAACTAATAGAGAAATATGTACTCGTAATCCTGCGGCTCCTACACAAGTAACTGCTACGAAACGAGAATATTGAGAAAGGAAAGTATGTGACACGGAGAAACTAGCAATTCATTGTGCTGTTGAACTGGAAAAGGGCATATGTCACAAACAACAAGATTATTATACTCAATACAAGACTTCAACGGCCGTTCCACACTCATCCGATGTAGTATGAGATGCTGCAATTTCGCTACTTGCGCCAACAATATGTTGAGGAAGTTAGAGAGTTGTCAGCTTTATGACCAGCACTATGCCTCGCTTAGTCTGTATAATTCCCTCTTGTTCATGAGTTTCGCACATCAGTTTTGCAATCCTATGTTTTTTTTTATAAAAGGTCGAAATATAAGCTGTTCGCATTTAACTCTTCCAAGCACTCTGCTGTTTTACTGTATTATGTAAATGCAATGCGGTCACAGAGTACTTGATAACACAGAGGCGAAACGCCACTTGTACCGCGATCTCCAGCCGCACGTGCCAGCAGAAATAGTGTCTGGTCAGCGAAATGATGGAAAGCCGTTCGCCTAGCAGCGCCTGGTAACTTACTCGTCAGTCTGCAGCCGAGAGAGTAGGGCAACCTGCAGCATCACGCAGCAGGCAATCAGACGCAAGACCCGTCCTTAGCCACACGCAGGGAATAGGGAAGCCCACTTCCAATGAACCACTTCACCAGACTGTATATGTGTATTTATTTATTTCGTTACACCAATACAAGTTCACAGAAACATGAAGCCTTAGTACTATTTACAGTGTAGCTGTAGTGCCTACAGAACGTCTCGCCATGCTCTGTGTAACACGATGTTCCAGCATGATCCATGGATAATTTTGACACATCAGTACAAACTGGGAAATGCGATGATAAAAGCGTATTGTAATTTGGCGAGGGCACAAGAACGTAGGCGTAAATCCGGACCTGGCAGTATATCTCTGATATAAACGATTTCCTTACGGTGACCGTAAATTACAAAACGAAGAAGTTAAAGAGACGTAGGTCAAGAAAGGATAATGAGTAAGGGCACCTTTCTTTTTTTTTGTGCAAACATTCCATGGCAAGTTGTACTCCGAAACACGATAGTACAGAACCTATTTGGTGATTTCATGATTTGAACTATCTCGCGTTTCAAGTGCCTATCAGCGAATGATGGAAGATCAGTGTCCCAATAGCTTAATTCTGATTAGGCCAGTCGATTAGAAACTGTCTTCTCTCACAGGCACGCGGCCAATAGACGAAGAGAATTTTCAAGTGTGCCCATATAATTCTGAAGTCTAGCCTGCGCATATACATTTTTGGGAAAAGCAGGTGATTCTACTAATAATGGCACTTTTTGATATTTGGGGTTCCAAGTACACTCGTTATCTTCAGAGAACTTGCTAAGAGTTAATTTTTTTTCCATTCAACCCTCTTTGTCATCTACAGGAAAAAGGAATTTTTTTATACGTGCAACTGGGTACCACATTTACTAACGTATGATCGCAAACATCAATGACTGGACATCCGAAATTACCTGTTGATTCATAACCACAAGGACCTTCTACTCGGTCATATTTAACACTTCCCAAAACAATGGTCGACACTTAACAAGATTTTGCTCCTGGTGTAAGCGACAGCACTGGGTAGTGTCCATTTCAAGTTCCTTCCTCCTTCCTAACTGACGAAATGCACAAGATGTTAGGTAGAAAAAAAACGGCCATTATTTTCGTTGGTCAACGAAACGTTGTGGCTCTCGGCACACAACGCGAAACCCCGCGTGGCACAAATTATGAAACAGGAGCTGAATGACCTTGGATACAGAGTTATCCAGCACCTTCCATCTACCCTAGGCTCAGTAGTATGTTTGTGCATCTAGGTCACTTCCTGAAGAATCAATTATTGAAAAAATGGGGAGTTTGCATGAAGTTCCTACCTTGACTTTCTTATCTCATGGGGTTACGTTACATCAGGAACGGCGCTGAGAGCCGTGTGATGAGTTGCCATTTGAGTTGAGAGACTTAAGCGGCTCTTAACAACGAGGTCTTCAGATCCGATAAGGGTGAAATGACGTGAGAATGGAGCAGCGCCAAAATGCAAAAGCGGGGAATAGAAGATCCCCGAGAAAACCCGCCTACCATCGGCATCGTTCGGCACGATTCCCACTTGCGAAAATCCGTGAGTGACACGGCTGAGGATTGAGCCCGTTTAGTCTTGGTGGGAGGCGAGCAGGCTAACCGCTTTGCCACTGCGGCCTCCCAGTTGTGTGTTGCTGCAGACAAATACAAATTATATGTTGTTCACTTACCTTATATTTACTTAATTCCAGGGTTCTGCAGGTAGTTGTATCAGGCCTGGCAGTACAATCTGATATGCTGTAGTATCTAGTATGAACCTGAACATCTACATAAATAGTGCCCAATTTATTGATTTAGTTATTGGCTGCCAGGATATCAATTTGTTTCGTTCTTCTATATCGTCCTAATATGCGGTTTTTTTGGGTGACCTTGAGGGGACTCTCTGGTTGTTATATGTGTCTGGCTGTATGCAATTGTGTATATTCTAATTTGGAAAAAAAAAAAAATGTAACATTTTGTTATAACTCTTTCTTTCAGGACAAATGAAAATCAAATTTGTTTACTCGTTAATAAATTCGGTTAATGAGTCATAATCTGGTCTTCAAACAGTGTCAAAGTCAGCTACAATCGATGTAAGTAATCCACAAATTACAATATCCATTATTCTGTAAAACAGTGATTGATTTTAACTATAGAAACAATGCAATATCTTTACTGAGAGTTTGCTGTATTAAAAAACTATAGTTATGGCTTTAAATTCTGTGGAAATAGAACACACGCCAAACTTGTATATGATTATATAGAATTCCGTCGTAATACTTCCTTATAGCATAATGTGACCGTGAGACATTCAATATTGTTTACTGGAGTATGACGGATCACAAATAATTACAAGAACACTGAAGTAGATTTTAAAAAAAAATGTTATTATATTTTAGTACAATACAGACGAATTGTTACCAAGCAACGAAAATACTAGTTGATCTCACAGCCATATGTAAACTTTAGCTAACACCATTACCAACAGCAAAAATTATCCACTTCGATACAACTCGTTTAAAATACAACGGATTTTCGGAGCACCGAAAATCTTTTATGTATGCTAATTATTAAATGGCTTCAATACAATGAGCACAAAAATAAATTACAACTATCAAAGAATTAAAACACCAAGCGATACCTTTAAAATAGATTCTTTCTTAGCACCCAATTCAATTAAAATGACTACAGGAAGAAGGGCAAACAACATGGCCTATCAAAGTATCCAATCCTATAAAAAACTATTTTAAAATTCACAACCAATTAGGTTACGGTGGGTGGAAGTCTTACCCTCCAGATCTCCTTCCGTTAAAAAACCACAGCACGACGACACAATAGAACATTAAAATAACGCCCAAACGATGGAGCCGTGGGAACGAACAGAAACATTAAAAACATTAACTGTACTTGGGCGGCGAACATAGACAATCGCGACAAGTTAAAAACAAGAGGCACAGCAGACGCACTAAATCGAAACAAAATTTAGAAGGGCGGCCAAAACCAAATTTAGAAATGGATATCACTACTGCACACCCAAGCAACTACGCACACATGCCACACAAACATTACCAAAACTTTTAAAACCCTACCGCAAAAACACTGACGTATCCCACGACTCACTGTTAAAACGGCCCATCGCTTTCACTCAACGACAGGTAAAGTTGTCAGCTTAACATAGTTGTAGTTGAATTCAGCTCAGCTGGATGAGGTGAAGTGCAGGCGATCATAAGCAGAACAGGCGTCGAAGGAGCCGTTAGAGTGGGCGTTAAAGCAGGACGGAGCCGGGCCGTGCAAGGCCTTAAATCAACTGCCACCGCCAATCACAGATTAGGACGCACGCGTGTGGGTAGATCGAGGGAAGGGCGAGAGAGCAGTGAGATTGAAGGAGGGGCTCCAAGCCGAGCAAAGAGTACACCGGAAAGCGTAGATATACACTGAAGAGCCAAAAAAACTGGTACACCTGTCTAATATCGTGTAGGGCCCCCCGAGCACGCAGAAGTGCTGCAAGACGACATGGCATCGACTCGTCTAATGTCTGAAGGTATGCAGGAGGCAATTCACACCATGAATCACACATCCATAGCAGTGCGAGGCGGTGGAGATCTATTCTGAACAGCGAGTTGCAAGGCATCCTAGATATGCTCAATAATGTTCATGTCTGGTGATTTAGGTGGCCAATGGAAGTGTCTAACGTCAGAAGAGTGTTCCTGGAGCCACTAGGTAACAACTCTCGACGTGTGAGGTGTCGCATGTTATCGGTACCTCGGAGATGCTATGTCCCATTTCTCGTGCGCCGACTATAACACCTGTTCAAACGCACTTAAATCTTGATAACCTGCCATTGTAGCAGCAGTAACCGATCTAGCTGCCGACCGCATCGAGTTACTCTGATTGGTACCATACCTCTGTTATTTGCATACGCACGCTATACCAGTTTTTTTGGCTCTTCAGTGTAGATGGCGTTAACAAACGTAACGCGACGTCGCTGAGGGCGCCGGAGGTTCTCCTTAATTTCTCCGCCTGCCTGTAGCTGCTTTCTGTGTTTAAGGCAAAGCATTATGGGAACGAGAAGTACGACACTGCCACGCTCACCATGTACTCCAACGCCGTGGCGTTCAAGGCTCTGAATTCGCTTGCAGTGTCCTCGTCGTGCTGTAAGTAAGTCAACCTATGGCACTTCAACTGATGACCCTACTGTGTGTTTGACTTCGTTAATATCTCAGTCCTTTTGTATTGGGTTATTTATCAAGCTATAAAATTATCAAGCTATGAAAATTGCACTAAACTTTAAAGTTAAGCTTTCCATTCGTTAATATTCCTGAAAATACTGTAAAGATCTTAAATTTTACAAAAAAAAAATTATAGTGCAACTATAAGTAAAATGCACATCTTACAATGTGCACAGTTTATATAAGCTTTTTTCAGACAAAAACGTGCTGCTCTTTTAAATGTGCTAACGAGAAATATTTAAAAAATTGTACTTTTGGCAGATATTACAAGTCTGTACTGTTATGAAATTAAATTAATCTTTGTCAAAAATAGTTTTTACTCGCATATGCTTGTGAAATATCATGTAACCATACCACCAGGGAAATAACTAGTTTGACGGTTAAAGCCCCTCCGTCCCCACAGTTGGTTGCCAACTCAATACTCNTACATATGTTTATGTAAATGCACCCGGTAGTTGGTTGCCAACTCAATACTCTAACAAAGACACATCTGATTGGCTACTGCGTTATGTGGAAGGTTTTTTTTTATGGGTTCTTATAGTTATCGAACAGCCTATCTGAATTTTTTGTTACNGTTGGTTGCCAACTCAATACTCTAACAAAGACACATCTGATGGGCTACTGCGTTATGTGGAAGGTTTTTTTTTATGGGTTCTTATAGTTATCGAACAGCCTATCTGAATTTTTTGTTACATTAAATTAGCTAATGTGGTTCGTTTATTGTGTTCACTAAAAAACTATTAAACATGTAATGCACATTTTATATCACGTTCAACACGTAGACTTAAACGTTTAACATCATTCCTGAAAAATAAAGAATGGCAATGCATTTTTTTTCAGACTGAGCTGTTAATAGGAAAAATTTAATATTATTAATGAATAAACAATAAAACCAATGAAATATATTTCTCCGTAATAGTTTTCAAAAAGTTGTAATATCTTGACATGTTTGTGGTTGTTGTGGCTTTACTCGTTTACTCAGTCAAATGACGTATGTAGCTTCTCTGATAGACGTCAGCAAGTTACGAAAATAAACATTTAATTCTATACACCGTACACTTTGAAATGTCGTTTTAGTTACAAGAATTTAATTTTTTTTTGGTCATATCACTATTCATGATTTTGATCGAAATTTTTTCTTCCACTTTCAATCTCTTGTCTTTTAGTCGGAGACTTCGACACGGATACAGAACATCCAGCATAAACGCAAGCTGCGACGAATCTTTACTTTACCTTGTTCGGAAGCGATCCATCACAGTTTGGCCACTCCCGGAAGTGTGATAGAGCTAGTCTTATACGCTCGATCACTTCGGGGTTGACCATTCCTGACCTCAGGGTGAGAAGGGCAAAGACGACGACTCGTGGGTGGAGATGTGAGAATAATGTAGTCTTCACACGGTGGGTGAATTCAACCATTTGGCAACCCCTGGCTGCAATATTTTATTTGTGACCCCATCTTGAAACGAATTAGCAAGGAAGCAGCTACTATAGTAATATAAATGTAAAAATGCCGCGAATTTATTCAGTTGCAAGATGCATTTCAAGAACTAATAATTCCGTGTCAGTTTGCGTTAGGGGCAGATATCTGTTCAAACTTATGTGTGAATGTGAGGCAGAAAGTAACGCGGAGAAAATGTGCGTCGTATTATGTTTAAACCAGTTTATTTAAAAACAGCATTCCAAAGAGATATCAACCGAATAAACACTGGACTATGACGTTTGGACCGCCGCCAAATTCGAAAACCTTCACGTTTCTTGCATTATATTTATTCTAAAAATTTATAAAAACAACGCAGCTATAACTTATTGATATCATTCAAGGCAATTCAGGTGTAGGATGTTTTACAGCGTTTTTAAATTAAATAGTCTATGTTGTTACTGCAACAGTTGGAAGAAAATATGTGATTGTTGAGATTTCTATCATTAACCACGACATTCGGCTGTTTGCAGTTCTCAGAAAATATTCGTAATGTGTGAGTACTTCGTAGATGCTGGAAAGCTAATTAGGTCATAACTAAGTGGATAGCTTATAAACATAAATGTCGAAATTTATCGAAAGTTTTGAATTTATTCCTTGTGTCTCACATTCCAAATTCTGATGTGTGCATAAATTACCACCCCCCAAAAATGTATCACCTCCCTAGTCTGCTCATTCCTATAAATTCTCATATTTAAAGTTTTGTAATTTTTGGCTGATCATTCAGGTCACTATATCCAGCATAGATGATAATTTGTGTAAAGAGGAACTAGGTATAACTTGAAAGGTACGCAGCAGAAAACAGTATTTCAGATGAGCACAGTTCCTTGCAGTGAACGACGTGTCACGGCACGCCTATCCCTCAATTAGGCGAGACTTGGGTTCTTGGTGAGAGGAGCTAATGTAGAACCCACAGTAGAGATGGGGAGGGCAGGGAAGCGTACGACTCTGATTGATAGGGGCCGGGGATCCCTTCTCTCTATGTTGGAATTCGCGAGAGAACTTCGTCACCAGTTATACCGTGTGACCGAGTGGTTTGTGTGAGGGACGGGAGGTCCTGAGGTCATTAGCGGCGTATTGCCGGGCGAAGCTATCTTAACAGGAGAACTATTTACAAGCGGGAGGGATGTCAACGATCAAGACTCAAGAAGCTTTCCCAGGCAAGTCACGTCTTAGCGTACAAACGCTTTGAAACATTAATGAAGTTTTTATATCAAGAGCAACGTCCTCAAATAACACACACACACACACACACACACACACACACACACACACACACATATATATATATATGGCAACAACGATCATTGACAAGAAATTACATCGCCTAGTTCTTGGTTTCCTGCAATTAAAAATGAGTACATAAAATTTAAATTCTAGACTGTTAGCTTACTTCTATATATATATAACTGGCCCAGAGCTTCGCTGGGCTGAATTCATCGAGACCCGAGGGGACCTCTCAACATAAATTAATNCACACACACACACATATATATATATGGCAACAACGATCATTGACAAGAAATTACATCGCCTAGTTCTTGGTTTCCTGCAATTAAAAATGAGTACATAAAATTTAAATTCTAGACTGTTAGCTTACTTCTATATATATAACTGGCCCAGAGCTTCGCTGGGCTGAATTCATCGAGACCCGAGGGGACCTCTCAACATAAATTAATNTATATATATAACTGGCCCAGAGCTTCGCTGGGCTGAATTCATCGAGACCCGAGGGGACCTCTCAACATAAATTAATATATTTAGTTCCTTATATAACTGTTTAGATTCAGGGTAATTCGGCAATGAAAGATTTAAGAATGGTTTAAGCTTGACAGATTTAATATTTAATAAATATCAAGAGCTACACTTTCGCATGTATGTTTCCGACCTGGTTAATTAGTTTGTTACAATAATGGCTCTATATGAAATTCTTTGATATTAATTAAAATATATTAATGTACCAAGACATGGTTAATTGTTCATCCACAACAAACAAGGGTTAACATATTAATCCGAACGATACTCACAATATATCAACTACAATGACTGTCATACGACTTTCATTATACATCGTCGACACTTAATGAACTTAATGGAAGAGTGTATTCGAAAGGGACTACAACACGACTTTAAGACGTACTATCCTCATCTTAACATTATTAATTTCGTATGATAACTGAAAAGTAAGTTAGGTCACAATAATCCATCTACTCACGAATCCATTTCTCTTGTGTAAAACAAATGGGCAGCTCAGCTAAAGAGGAGTAACATAGGTGCATTACACCCAGAGCCATAGGAATTCCTTATGGCAGATCGTTGCGGACGTCGACGCAGACAAGGAGACTCGCTCTCCTACGAGTAACGCCAGTGGAGGTCGCAGACACCCTCCAAGTCCCCGGGAAACCATCCTGGACTTCCGAGAGAGTCAGTCAAAGCCGCAGGAAGAAGCCAGCTGAGTACAGCACGCCAACGAGAGCAAGTCCGAGGGCCTGAAAAAGGGCCACCCAACTCACCAGGCCTCACTACCAACGAAAACAACTCAACAAAAGCCACAGTCACAGATAAGTAGAGAAACGTCTCCCTTCAAACAACCTTCCCCGACACATAGAATTCAGCCCACCAGCCCTTCAGGCCTATGACTTGCAGGGGGACTCAGTCTCGCCAGTGTGTGTAAATACCTATGTCACCTTCAGACAAATAAAATACTGGTGTGTTAAATAAGGGAGAATGCAAGTATTTGTTTACCCCTAATGCAACAACCACATCTGTCCTTAGTCTGCACCAAAGTAAATTAACTATGTAACCTACTAGCCATCATTCTGTATAACTCAGGTGGCCTAGTAGCGACAAATTAGAATGTTCAAATCAAAAACCACTAATTATGTTTTACGCTAGTACAAGAAGATAAAATAATACTCTGAACAGAATAACCATAGTTACAAACAAAATTCACAAAAAAAATATTTAGTTTTATCCGAATATAAAGTTAATTCATTGACAGTATGTAAAATTACAAAAATCGAAATAGTGTTAAAATTGAATTAATCGGGTTCGTTAAAATAAAAATATACTAATAGAAATACGCAACTTAAAAGAGAGCAAATAATTATATGAGAAAAATTTATGGTAATCATGAATTAATATGAATTTAGGAAACTATGTGTAATGCTCAAAATGAATAATTATTATGGTTTTAAAATAGTTACACATACATTTTATAAAAGTTGTTATACATCATATAATATAGTTATATATACATCAAATAAAAAATATTGCGTAAGTGTAATCAAATATCTTATATATAATAAATAAATTTATGAAAGGGTTTCCAGCAGACACAACCCGTCGGCAAAGTGTCAGCAAATTGTCGGCCCGACATCGGCACTGTCGGCAACCGTCGTTTATATGCAACAATATAGCAATCTAACAGCGACATGACGTCTTTGTTGAAACAGATGGCTAGTCGTAACTATAAAGACAAAGTCCCGGTGTATTTATTTAGGGTAACATATGGATATAACAGAAATTATGTCGCCATGAAATTTTTTATATCTCACAGCAAACATGTTGCCAGCATCTTAAAAACGATTCTGAGACGATTCCGATACAGTATCGTTTTATTGTCAGTAAGATCGCAAACATCTTAATGATTCTAGCCCAGTACCCTTTTCGAGTAAAGGCCCTTTATCAAAACCATGATATCTACGTGATGTCTTTTTGCTGAAAATCTGTTGAAAAGTATTTTGAATAGGCAAGAAGTTGGTCAGCTGTTAAGGGCATGGTGTCTTATTCTTGACAGAGTGTTAGCCATTAGGATAAAGACAACGGCCCACTGTACTATTTAGGATAATGGATGGATATCACCGAAATAATGATAACATTATATCTCACAGCCAACCTGTCGTTAAAACACTGAAGAGCCAAAAAAACTGGTACACTTGCCTAATATCGTGTAGGGCTCCCGCGAGCACGTATAAGTGCCGCAAGACGACGTGGCGTGGACTCGACTAATGTCTGAAGGTATGCAGGAGGTAATTCACACTATGAATCCTGCAGAGTAGTCCACAAATCCATAGGAGTGCGAGGCGGTGGAGATCTCTCATGAACAGCACGTTTATATAGCTATATTTACATCTAATGTTTCAAATGTTTTTGCCAGAGAACATTAATACAGTATTTGCTGTAACTTCGTGCTGGGTAGTGAAGAACTTGCAACTCTTCATGAAATAGAATTTTTGTTCACGTGCAAAATTTTTAAAATGAAGGGCATTTGATACCACAAAATCAATAATCTTATATTTGTACTTAATATTATTCAACTTATACGCAATGTAAGTAATAACATTTTCTTTGAATAAAATCGTTTACACTTTATTTATTTTGAATTATTGAATGTCAAATACTAATTTTTTTCTGTTTTGCTGAAGCTTCAATAACAAATACTAAGTTGTACAAATGAAAAAAAATGCTACATAAAATAATGCCCTGGGCTTCTGCTTGACATACATGTAATCACCAAATAACAGTTCGTATAAATTTAAAAAAAAAATGTAATAATTTGCAAAACTTTATTTACTTATTTTGAAATTTTTTTTTAGATATATGGCTTGTTATTTGGTGATTATATGTTAGGTGGTAGCCCATGACATTTGTTTACTTAGAATTTTTTTTCATTTGTACAACCATCCGACGGATCTATTAAAAATGAACAAAAATTATTTCATTTGCAAGCCTCAGAAGAAATTAATATTAAAGATTCTATGTTTTAAAATAATTATATATATTTTCATGAAATTGATATATTCCTTTTAAAATAATCTGTGTCATGATATATTCCAAATTACTAGATGAACTCAGGAACTTACTCCCCGGATTATAGGTTAGCATGCTGGACTGTCGACATAAGAACCTCGTGTCCTGCACTCGGCAAGCAAAAGATTTTCGAATCATATAATATATTGAAAAGTAAAAAAAAAAGTAATATATTAAGAGAAAATAAGATTAAATAAAATTCAAAATTGAAAAAATTCAAGTTTTTTGCATTGTCATATGACGACATCCAGACATCGCAGCCCCGGAATTTTTGTGACGTTCAGCCACCACAAGCCCGCCAGCAGTTAGGTATCCTTTTTGTGTCTTAACGGTTCCAATCAAGGATATTTTTGACACTTTCGGCAAAGAATTAGCTGACAGAACATATTTATATCTGTCTGCTTCCAGCATAAGAAAACGGGTCAGAATGAGCTGTCAGTAGTTAGTCGTATAGCTTTCACTGGCCGATTTCTGGACCATATATTTCGTGTTTGTTGGGTTTATGTCATTGATTTCGAAATGTATGTCTAAATTTTGTTTATAAGGATTGAAATTTATGTTGCAATTATTATAAATGAAAAAAAAAATTAATATATTTATAATTAATTATAAAATACACATAATTTCATTCAGTAAATTAAATAACANCTTAACGGTTCCAATCAAGGATATTTTTGACACTTTCGGCAAAGAATTAGCTGACAGAACATATTTATATCTGTCCGCTTCCAGCATAAGAAAACGGGTCAGAATGAGCTGTCAGTAGTTAGTCGTATAGCTTTCACTGGCCGATTTCTGGACCATATATTTCGTGTTTGTTGGGTTTATGTCATTGATTTCGAAATGCATGTCTAAATTTTGTTTATAAGGATTGAAATTTATGTTGCAATTATTATAAATGAAAAAAAAAATTAATATATTTATAATTAATTATAAAATACAGATAATTTCATTCAGTAAATTAAATAACAACGAAATTCACGTAATATATTCAATTTGACTTGATAAAAGTAGTTTAACAGTCTCATAAAATTAAAATTAAACTATTTCCGGATTTGATAACAAATACTGAATTATTTTTAACCGAATGTATGAAGTCGAATCGATTATGAAGAATTGTAATTTATAATTAGATAGGTATGAAATGTATTATATGTAGTAAATTAATGTTCGATAAAGATTACTGAAAACATGACATTTACCTCTTTCGCTTTCAAATAATTGTTAATTCATAACTTTTAAATAATTAATTATTTTATAATAAACAATCTTTACATGACAAATTTGTTTGGGGTTATTTTCCTTTTATCTTATATCACCGATACATAAAATTTGCGCATAAATAGGGTATATTTTGCGAATTTAAATTATGTATNTTCCTTTTATCTTATATCACCGATACATAAAATTTGCGCATAAATAGGGTATATTTTGCGAATTTAAATTATGTATAAAAATTGTCCCAGTGGCTTGCAAATGTATATATCTCGATCAAATTAAACGTAAATAACGAGATTCAGATCATGCTGTAGAATTTTTATTTCCTTCAATTAATTATGTTGTATACATTTTATGTATTTGTAAGATCCATAATTCTTGTTGTTTACAGAAACATTAAAACTTTATTTTTTAAATAATAAGAAACATTCAATATTTGATTAATATAAACCTTTGAAAAATATGAATTTTTTTTGACTGTANATTTTTTAAATAATAAGAAACATTCAATATTTGATTAATATAAACCTTTGAAAAATATGAATTTTTTTTGACTGTATTATATCAAATTGTTGATTTATTTGGTGGTTTTTAGCATTTTGCAAACTCGTGTTGAATTGTTTTCAGTCTCTGAAAACAAGATATAAATAAAAATTCGGATGTATACTGAAAAAAACGAACATGTTCACAAATTGTAGTGTAATATAAAGATTATTGGACGTTGATGACTTCTAGTCTAGAACGAGTTTATTTAGCCTACTATGGGTTATTGTTCCTCATAAACTTTTTTAACGCATTTCGGCCATTGTACATATGCCAGCAAGGAAGACAAGCCATTAGCATGGCCCTCAAATCCACCAATGCAGGATAAACCAGTTCTATCTATATATGTGTTCCCACTACTACATACTTTCCCATCGGTATTCAATACGCCAAGCCCGTATTTTGTAATGCATTATAGCCTGTATTATCTGTGCCTCAGCAAAGAAACTTAATTGCTTACTGTGTCCCAATCAAGATATATCTTGCTCAGGGATTAGCAACATTTCGTTTCAATTAAAGCAATTTATTTTTATGACGAGTTTGGCTTACTGTTGTAGTTAGTGAAATGTTTGTATTTATTTATTTAATTAAAAATTGTAAAACACTAGCGAAACAATTAACGTATGTTATTTTGTATTTAGTTTTTAAGAATTAAAAAAAAAAAATTAATTTCACGAGAGCGCAAGCCACACTTTAACTTGAACCTTATGAGTGTTGAGAGCGACTCTCCAGTTTCTCCCCCGAGCAGGCCGTCGTCGGACGTAGAGCACACGGCGGCCGGCATTGCAAGATGGCGCGTAACGACATGGTGTCTCGGCGTGGCGCGATAATGTTTAACGAACGCCCTCGGAAGCAAGTCATGCGGACCGCCAGATAGCAGGCGTGGCCAGGCGGAGCAGAAAAAGGTCGTCGTTTTACGGAAGGGGGTAGGGGGAAGGGTGCAATACTATATCAATTTCCTCCTGCTCCCACCAGTCATCCAGTAACGGGAACTTGGCACTTGAGGGGAACCTGATAACTGGCTCAGGCTGCGTATTATTTTTTCNCACCAGTCATCCAGTAACGGGAACTTGGCACTTGAGGGGAACCTGATAACTGGCTCAGGCTGCGTATTATTTTTTTCTACCATTTACCTGCTACGACTCTCTCGCATGTGCTATGCAGATGTCACTCAACGCGTTCACTCACCGTGGCACGTTGCCCTTGAATGATATTTAAGATCCGTACTCTACGCAGGATGTCAACAGTGGAAGTATTTATTGCGGATAATCTGATTTGTGGATATAACTTCACCTCTTCGACATAGAAGGTTAAGATCAACTTCATCGATCACGCTGCACGAACTTCGCTGGTGTTGCAAAACAAACACTGAACACATATACAGATCATATCGAAATATGACGTGATTGCAGCACTTGGACTCAGAAATTAATACATGACCGAGTGGGTNGTCCATGCCCAACTATTCCTTTCAGTGCAATTACAGATTAGTTTAAGTGTGCATGAGTGGAATGGTTTCGCGGTTCCTTTTGTGTGCATGCCAGTTCTCTGATTGGCTCCGCGAAGCTCTGTAACGGGTCTCGCGTCTGACTGGTCGCTGCGTGTTTCGAAACTTTTCCTATTGGCCGGGATGCGCTTGACATGTCAGTCATCGGTTAGTGATTGGTCAACGGCATTCCGACATGCTGCTAGACAGAGCCGTCATTTTGCACGCTTGTGCGGCGAGAGTTTGCTGTATAGGAGGTTGTTCGACTAGTGTATAAATAAGCTATTCTGCGGTGCCACNCACGCTTGTGCGGCGAGAGTTTGCTGTATAGGAGGTTGTTCGACTAGTGTATAAATAAGCTATTCTGCGGTGCCACACGGGTTTCCAATTGTAGATGTTGTCAATTCGTAATATTTCGGTTAGAACAGTACTTATGCTGAGGCAGGGCTTACTCTCTTGTCGCAACAAATATACTGCCTCTTCGGCGAAAAATTTTACGGGTATAGGATATCCGCTAACTGCAGTGGTNTCTCTTGTCGCAACAAATATACTGCCTCTTCGGCGAAAAATTTTACGGGTATAGGATATCCGCTAACTGCAGTGGCCACAAGAGAAAGTTTCGGGAAGACACTTACTTGTATTGGTAGGTAAAGCATCTGAAGTACAGTTCTGCTCAGAAACAACCTTCCAGGGCAACGTGCCCACGATCGCGAACACGAGGACGGTCAGATTTAATGATCTGTACGATATGTTAGGGTCAGGAAGATTTCGTAGAGGCAGTAACGTATTCATTAACACCTGCCATATTTCAACACTAAAATTTAAATACAAACGCAAGAGTCACAAATAGCCTCAAAGGCTATTCTTAAAGTAAAATTATAATTTACTGGTTTAATTTTTAGATATTATTTTCTTCCGAAAAAAAAGTGCCCTGCTTGGCGAAATAATTAAATAGTAGGGATCTTACAATTTCACGCAACAGTCGATTACCATCTCCCGCAACTAGAACCTGTCGGTATTCGAGAACAAATATGAAAATTCTGTTGAATTAAATATTGTAGGCACACACAGGTAATATAAATATAATAAGTGAATGCTCTGCCAATGAATAACGATTCCCACGTTTTACCGAGACACTTATAGTACGGTTCCTTTGGCAGAATCTGCTCAATTTATGTGTTGGTAGTCAACACGCACGGTAAGGTAGGGAAAGATTCAAACAAGATTTACAAGAGAAGCTACGGTGTTCCTAAGTGTACCTTGTTTGGAATTATTTTATGGAAATAGCACGATACCTAGGAATATGAAAATATGTAAAATCAATTTGCTCCCAGGTTACATTCCAGAAACTTGTACGCAGTGCTAATTTTGTAATTATAGCCTTTACATTTTTACGTGTCCTGGGAAAAAGTCTGACCGAACCACGGCAAAAGAAGTACCCAATTATTTAAAACTCAACTGAAATAAATGATGATTTTTCAACGAACAGATGACGGCCGTTCGAGATTGCAAAGAAATGTAATGTCTGACAGGCAGGTAATTAAATCCGCAATGTTTTATCCTGTATAATTTACTAAGTAAGTAAGTTTAATTACATGATGCATTTTTTTACGTTCGCGAAATGTTAAACTGTGTATTAAACGCCTCACTCAGTTATAAAAAGTGAAAATCGCTCCAGTGTATTGGTGAAATTTGTTATTACCATAATTGCAAGATTCATTGTGATTCGTTCGCGAAACATTAAACCGTGTATAAAATGCCTCACTCAGTGGTGTGGTAAAAAGTGAAAATCGCTCAAGTGTTTTGGTGAAATTTGTTATTACCATATTTTTTTGCCGTCTTTTCCACTGCCTCTACCAATAACGCAGCACAGCGTAGTGGGGAAAATCATCATACGCAGAGGTGTGCCAACAATGTAGAAGAATATCACACATTCACACAGTTACACTGGCAGTTGTCGGCTAGTTAAAACGTGAAAAATATGAAGGTTATTTTCGGGAAAAGCCAAAATTTACACATCCCTACATTTGTATTACTTTCGCAGTTGGTTCACGACTTATTTGACAATTTTTAGGAAATTCTAAGGCAATAATTAACACATTACAAAATCCACGTCCAATCATGACCTCACGTGTTTGACGAGTAGCTAATGATCAGGTGAACAAATTATACTTAAATGCCATCATACAGGTAAAATATCTCAAGTAATTTGTCAATCTCTACACTGATTTTTTTTTTTTGTACTTTGCAAGGTATTTATTGAAAACTTGTAGCCAAAAAACTCTTTCTTACACTTAAAATCAATTAAAGTAAATTTCACTAAACGTTAGTGTAGAATGTATATAACTAATAATGAATTGTAACTAGCAAATGTCGTATACATCATGTTTCTTATAAACATGGAGATACATAAAGAGTTTCGTACATTTATTTAAATAATGTGTTATAAATATTTAATATTTCAGCTGTAGAGTTACAAGTAAATATTCACCAAATTATTTCCAAATAATTCTTGATAACATGTACAGTAAATTTTCCTGCGTAGGAATCAATCGGTACGTATTGCAGAAAATAAATTCATGGACGCGGTGATGTGTTGCTGCCTACACTCGATGCGTCAGTCGACGTACTTGTTGACCGCAGTGATGCGATGTTGCCTACGCTCGAGGCGCCAGTCCACGAACTTATCGACATTCTCCGTTATGCGTGGCTGCATACACTCGTGGCGCCAGTCTACGAGACTATTTACAGTCGCCATGATGCGTGGCTGCCTACACCCGGAGTGACAACCGGTGAACGAACTCACGAGTGCGTTATAATTTCCATCGATAAATAAATCTCTGTTTACGCGCCTTTGTGACGCATTAACGGCCGAGTGGTGGCTCTCAAGGGTTGCCAAAGTACGGGAACATCCGGGGTTGATGGTGGGCAGCCCTTCCGCGGCGGTTAATTGCAATTACGGCAGGCCACGGTCCTCGGGTAATCAGGCCGGCTCGAGACCGCCTAATCATCACTTATGTAGGGGGACCGNTAATCATCACTTATGTAGGGGACCCGCGCAGAGCCATGAACCCCGGCGTGCGTGGGGCGGCCACAGCGCGGCTTTGCCTGTCCTTACCCAGACGTCGGCGGGTGATTACAGCCCGCTCCACGCTCTTCTGTCCAGCGGGGCTTTGATCGTGCCGCTCGCCTCTGTCGCGTTGCCTGCTGCCCGGGGGTCCGGGTTCCAGTCCGCCACAGCGCACGGGTGTGTCAGTGTGCCGTTTTCTGTTCTTAAGTTAATACATTTTTCCGGCTGTCTCCCCTTCCTTTTGAACGGGTCACGTTTTTAAGGCTCGGCTTAACCTCTTTTGCAGATATTCTTCGTTTTCGTGTCATAATTTCGGATTTAGAGCAATTAATGACAGTGTACGATTATAGAAAATTTCAATTTTACCAGTTATGTAATATGCTTGTTCTTAATTCTCATTGTGTGTTATCTGCAAGCTGGAGAATGCCAGGAACATATTTTTATTTATCAATAAGTTTGTGCCTTTTCCAAGTAGGAAATAACCCACAGTGAAAATTAGATACGAAAGTATTAAGCAACTAGTAAATTGTAAATCATTTATAATCAAACACTTACATTAATACCCCTGAAAGTGAAATTATGACATGTAAACGAAGAATTCCTGCTCAAAAGGTGAGCCCGATCCTTAAAATCAGACTGACGCATGTCGATGTAACGTTCGCTGGGTGATATATTTCGACACTCCAACGTCAACCGGAGCTGACGCCACGGCGTGTAGTGCAGGCAGCTTCGCTGTACCGTAACGACGATATAGATCGCATCTTGAGCGTAGTGAAGAAGTTGGAGGCCACCGTGACAGATTTGACTGCCAGAGTCTGTGATAGGATACACTGCTTCTGCTCAGAGAAGCGTCAGGAATGTCGGGAGTACGGCCGAATAGGATATTTGAGAACTCATCGCCCGTGTAAGGACTGCGAGACCCGACGGTCAGTAGTGAGTACAGCCTGGAGCTTGTCGAGGAGGCTGGAGTCGGCCGTGGATGAACTTCTGATTAACGTAGGGGCAGCCATACCGGCCTTTCGTCGACGAAGCCGCCGATAATGTTGCGACTGTGGGAAAGAGGAGCACTTAAAAGCACGGTGTCCAGGTATACCACTCGATGCAAAATTATTAAGAAACGGGCCAAATTACAGCTTCGATAATAATTATATCTGCCAGTGACAGCAATGATAATCTGACGCACAGCCCAGCCAAAACTACTGCCAACACCGTGCCTCTGGGAAGGACGAAATATCGCTACATAGCGGCAGGAAGAACAAGGATTCGTGAACCGGACTGCCTCAGAAGTCGCCCGATGTTAACGTAGGAAAGTAGACGAAGTCCAGTTAAGGAACGTTGTTGCACACATAAACTTTTAGCGGGCTTAAACATATCATTCATAAATATTCATATTTTGAGCTTACTAATTAAAACTGCTAATATATATTTCAGAAAACTTAAAAAAACATTCGGTAAAGCGAATTTAAACTGCTTTTAAATAGGTAGTTCTCAAAATGTCCGTTGGCTGTAATTCGTTAGCTTTTTTTCAAAAGCTGGTATGTCCAAAATTTGCCGAAATCTCAATGTCACCGCTATATTGACTGAAAGATCCAGTGATTCTTTGTGTCAAAAGGTGACATGTCCATCTGCTAGTGTTACTGAGATATTGACTGTAACATTTGCTGACATGTTATAATGAATGGTTTTGTTGAATACCAAAAACTGATATGTAAATAACCTGTTGACAGGTCATGCTTCGCCAAGAAATATATTGGTTGTTTATACTGTCAGAAACACAAATGATAAATAATATATTTATTTTATAGTCGGTAATAGTATTAAAAGTAATATGAATGCCAGTAATTAATTGCATTTCTGGCAGTATGCACATTTTAAATAAGGATGAACAGCATTAGGTCTATTAAACATGTAAAAGAACTAGAGATATTAAATTTCGTTTCCCGCTATTAGTAGGATTGGTGAGAAAGAAAATGTTTATTATAGTTACGTCTCATTCAGATATAAACAATAATGCGAGGAGGTTTCATAATTAACTTCAGTTTTATAGTGGCTGTAAATGATAATACTAGGACAGCAAAAATAATTGGTATGACATTGGCCACGCATCATTATAGAGGTAATAATATTATACTTTTGTTTGTAGACTGTATGCCTACAGAGTAAAATACGAAGGCAAGAAGCCATCAAAAACAGAACCTGAACACAAAGTAATCGTTTTTGACATGCAACAATGTATACCCACACCAGATCTTAAAACCACCATAGTGAACTACAAAATACAACGATTGACCATGAATGACACTATCCGGGATATTGGCGATGATACTTCATACTGTTTTATGTGGCATGAAGCCTTGGCGGACCGTGTTTATGGTCAGGTGGTTTGAGTCCTGTACAAGCACGTTCAGACCAACATACCAAATCATGTACATCAAATGACAACATTTTCTGATATTTGTGCTGGCCAAAATCACAACATAGCTGTTGCGATAATGTTTGTAGTGGCAATTCAAGGACATCCAACTTTGAAAGTTGTCAGTCTAAAGGTTTGAGTGCCTGGACATTCGCGTCGTGAATGCGAAAGTGACCTTAAATTGAATGTGCAAAGAAGAAAGGGATGTAGAGATCATGATACCACATGATTGGTAACTGTTTGTGAAAACAGTTAGGACCAAAAAGCCATTCAATGTGTATGGAATAAAACAAAATGACTTCGTCTCTTTCTCGTTTCTACTACAGAGTATATTAGTAAGACAGAATGTAGACAACAATAATGGAAAAGTACAATTACTTAACATTCGCTGGCTTCAGTACTTTACCGATTTCAGCATAATCGACTTGAAATATTTCCTGTCTGACGAACCATTTCATCAGTTTTATCTGCGACGCAATAAAATAGGCCCACCAATCAGTTTGGAAATAAGCCAAATTTCTCCAGTACACACAGGGCGCCAGTCTCTATCAATAGCGCCAAGAAAAAGGATTTGTTAAGCCTGTTACCACTTATTGATCCAGCCTATCATGGATTGTATCAGTCACTCACCAATTCTGAAAGACAAACATGCATCTCTACTGACCGTAACAGCGAAGATGTATAAGAAGACTAAAAGTTCGACACACCGAAAATTTAAATTTTTACTTGTGGATTATTTTATGTTGTTAAATTTTTACGGTATCATTATTTTCATGAACTTAGATATTCAGCAAATAGATGCTTATAACAATGTATATATTATAACTGTGAATTCTAGAGGCCTTAATTTTGTTTGTAATGACATCTCACATATTAACTTGACATAATATCTCATTTATTTCATGCCAAAACATAACATGCACTCGTACTTTACATTTTTTTACGCCAGTATTTAATTCGTTCTGATCAACAACATTAAAATTGTTATTTAGATTTGTAAGTTAGTTATATATTTAAAAAATGAAGGTATGTATCTGTATTCTGATTTTTAATGGAGACTAAATTTAAATTTGCTCTCTTGAAAAGTTAGGAAAATGGACATGTAAGTTTTCAGATTATGACTACAGAATCAATGAGCAGCTATCAGATTAAAGAACTGAAATTCAGTTTGTTGGGAAGCAAAATTAAAATCTATCTCCTGGAAAGTAAAATACTTGTTGACTTACCAAAAATTCTAGATTTTATACTGAGCGTGTTTAATTCTTTATCTCTCGTTTGGCAGTATCGTAGATAAAAATTCAATAACTCAGGGAAAATCGTAGTTACAGATTTCTTCCGTTCTAGCAGGTCCTTCGCTTTCTTCGCCAGCGGTGACACTGGGATATTCTAATGCTCCTTACAGTCCATGGCATCTTGAAATATGCGGGATAGCCATAATGTAAATATATCTCCTAAAATATACTGCAGATGTAGCTCGACCGAGGTATTTTTAACGTATTTCTCTAGTTGCGCGTCTTCCACGTCCGCTTGACCTTAGTGAGGTGTGGAACTCGTGAATTACTTCAAAATTAATACACTACTAGGGGAGACCACATCGGCTCCCAGGGATCCTTAGAACAAGATGACCGAAAAGAGAACATGCTATTTTTTCAAACTTGTCACATAAAAAAATTGTTCTTTTCCACATAGGCAGTTTAGGGCCGTGTCCGTTCAATTTTACGTTACTATGGAAACAATAAAAATTATGAGGTTCATAGATTAAAAAGATTTTGTGAGCGCAATAAAAGTATAAAACATTAAATTATATTTTCAAATCAACATTAAATCAAATTTAAATAAAAACTTAGCTTCTAGCATTATTTAAAATGATTGCTTTAATTAATCCATATCAGCAATCAGTCACAAAATAACAATTTTTACAGTATATATTACAGGCATTTCATTCCATTATCTCTAGGCTCTTTTAAAAGAAAATAAATCATACTTATTTTAAGGCAAAATTAATCAGACGGTACATCGTCAAGCTCCTCAATGTCATTAAAACTATGTTCCACAGGGTTTTCACATGAACAGCCGTAATATTTACTGCAAATTTCCGGACAGAATAGACCAGAAAATTTACTGCCGCAAGATCTACAATAACTATTATATCTACACGAAATCATATTTTAAAGATTTTCCTGAGCTGAGTGAAGAGTTGAAGGTACTGGTTACTGGGAATTACATACAAGTTGACATTCTATAGTCACTGGTATAGCTGGAAACAAACTATGAAGAGTGCTGAGAAACTAGTTTCTTTAAGAGAAAGTGAAACTAAGTCGAAATTTGTCTGCAATTTTTTTTTTTCGTGTTTATTGGTGGTAACTGCAAAATATACCTTCACGTAATATGTTTATTTATTCCCAATACACCGAACTGGAGAACTACACATCTGCCTAAGCGATATATTATTTTCTTGTATTCTCTTGACCGAATGCTACAACGCTTCTATGCAAGATTTAACCCCTTTTCAACAATATGAGTTATTTAATTATTCCATTCTGGTTTTAGTTGATATTGTGTACATCGTGAAACTGCTTCAGAAAAATAGGAGAATATCATAGGTATGGAAACAAATATTCTGTTACGTATGATATTGGACATAATTTACCCTTTCTTGCCAATTTGTGGTCTGAGGAGACAAGAGTTTTTGCCATTAACGAATGAGATCAGTTACTAACAGGTTTCTACCCTGGCAGATAACAGAAACGTGTTTGGCATCAACATCATTCTGCAGAACCTTCACAGCGAAAACATGCCTGAATTTATTTGTATTTTGATGCCTTAAAGTTCTGACTTCGGTTTGATGAATATCAAGGGCAACGATACAGTATTCCTGGTTTTATACTTTAGAGAGGAAGTCATTTCCGGAAATGGATTCAACTGAGCTGTCGGCGCTTTCTTTTCGTGGAGAAGAATATGTGCTACTGCTCCAGCCTCGGGAGTGTCTGGGCAGCCATCACACACGATTACAGTCTCTTCACGAAAGTGCTTTTCTGTGCTGACCGGAAGATGAAAAGAAGTGGTCACTTCGGGACGCAATATGCTACTGAAGAATATCTTGCCCGTCGCAACCGTGAGAGCATGCAGTGATCTGCACAGAAGTGCACTTTGCGACCGTTTTTCACCCTTTCAGCACTTGGAGAAATTATGCACTAAAATCATCTCTTAATGCAGTGTATATATAATCTAGATACGCAATAATTATATACATATCTGTACATACAGGGTGATTCTAAAATCCTGGGATAAATATTAAGAGGTGGTAGAGCTCACTAACACAAACAATTATTGTATAGGAATATATGGGCGAAAGTGACGCGTTGAGGCACAAACACAAAGACATACCACATTAACGGAAACATAAAATGTTCATTAGCAGCATACTTAACGAGTGATTCCGTACAGAAAATGTTAAAACAGTTGCTGGAAATGCATCCACCAACAGTCACGCATGCTTGGCGACCTCTACATATGGCGTGATTGGCTGACAATGGTGGCGTGCGTGAAATACCCGGCGTATTTGAATCTGTTCGCCAATCACTCCACCGACGCTACCAAGCTTGCATTACTGTCGGTGGTAGCAATTTTGAGCAATTATTATAAACATTGCTGTAAAAAGGCATTTAGCGGCGACGTTGTAAATAAACAATGCGTTGCATTTAATGTGTTAAATTTGTGTTTGTGCCTCAACGCTTCACTCCCGCCCATATATTCCTATACAATAATTGTTTGTGTTGGTGAGCTCTACCACCCCTCAATGTTTGTCCCATGATTTTAGAATCATCCTATATATATATAGATTTCTGTATCTTACTTAGCCCATGGCCATCTAAGGATTTATAATCCTATTCTTTATTATTTCACGTTTTAACAGTTAACTGATTTAATTTGGTCAGCTAATTGACATTTTCAAGTCCATTCGTTATCGCCAGGCTAGGATCACAGCTTTCTGTCGGATATGAAAAGTTATCCTTGGTCTCACAGCTGTAGCACCAACATCAACGTGCCAGAGCCTCGCCACAATTCCATTCCAAAGTCGACGAAGGACCATCCCGAACGATGAAACATTATTTTAATTAAGTTTTATTTTAATAAACATACATTTTGTTTAATGTTATGTATTTATTAACACCGTCGAGCGGTCACAACTGCAGGGCCAAGAGTAACATGCCTGGCTCTCGTCACATCTAATTAACGACCCAGAACTGCAATCCGCCCGAAGGCCACGAACAGACAGAATTGAACTAACTATTAATTATCCCTTAAATTAAATATGTCATATGCGCCAGTAGAGAGATAAACCTTTTAGTTGCTCTTGCAGTTTGCTTTCGCCATGTCTGAACTTTACTTGCCCATAGGCATAACTCATCAGTTGTGCCATTTAAATGGCCCACTCTGTTAAGGGGAAGAGTTAGCGTCACCTTAGATTGATACATTTTTTGCCATTTCTTATAATCCAGATAAGCTTATAAATATGTGATTTAGTTACGGCATGACACAACATGCATTGAGAAGTATTTTAGACGCTCTTATTTTGTGACTTCTTGTACTACTATCGTTTCAAAAATCATTCTCAGAAAGTAATAAATACTTTATTTCCATTCTTCCACAAGGTTAACAAATAAAGCTCCTCTGCTGTTATTACATTTATGCAATAATTTGAGTAATATGCGATGACTTGCCAAAGAGTTATCTCAATAATAAATGCTGAATGAATATTTTTTATTGCTCATAAAACGAGTAATAGCATGGTTCCTACCTCTCTTACTTAGAGGGCAAGGCTATCTCCATGTGTATCAGTAACATGAGTGTTTCTAGTGGTGGGCATTATTCAGTTCATCATGATCAGTCATGTGTTTTAAGATGGAGCAACTTATTTCAACCGCGCAGTTTAATTAGTTGGCTTGTTATCCATTGTACGCTCATTTCTTAACGATCTAAAAAAATGTCTCAAAAATATGGCCGTAGCAAGTTTTATAAGAGAACTAATATAAATAATTCGTTGCCCGTATGGCATAAGGGTATCGTACGGACAATGTTTAGTTTTTCGAAATTTTTTTACATTTTTGTAGACGAATTAAAAGTACAAATCCTTGGAACTTTCTCCGTTGCCAAATTTTCGAATAAATGGAAGCAATATTTTCTCTCAAAATTTTTATCCACTATTTGGCAAAGATAGTTTTCAGTCCAATAAATATACTCGAACGTAAGATAGAAAATTTCGACTTCTCTCCTCCTAAACGGTAAAAGGGGCTACTTTGGAATATGGTTTACCTTACTCAAGGCAATTTAAAAATAACTATATCTCATTACAGGTTATTTAAGAATCACGGAAGTAAACATAAAATTTTTTTGCCCCTGACTGCTTGGCTTTTGACGGACATATTGACCTCATTTATACTGAAAAGATTATTTTTTGGTTCTTGAAAATGAAAAAAAAAAAAAAAAAAAACTTTTAGAATCACTTTTAGTTGGTAAATTTTCATACAGAAATTCAGAGTTTCCTTTAAACACAAATTCTAGGTTTATATTTATTAGCGCGTCATAACAATAAACGGTCACGAATTAAAGTCACGTTCTGGCGAGTTGCCGACGAAAATACTGCATGCGAAAAGCGCCTTGCGCGTAGGCGATGAGGCAAGTTCTGAGTGAGCAATAGTAGGTGTTATGTCAAATAGCTGCAGGCAGAATAAACCGTTAACACCGTGTTATGTATTAGAGAGATGCAGCACTTTTTTGGATACAAAATATTAGTATTTTTTTATTGTTGTTTCATGAAATAAAAGAAAGATTCAGGATATTAACAACATTTTTAAGCCTAAAAATTTTACTCTTACGTTTGGTTAACGCTTAAACAAAATCACAAAGTTCATTGAAATATTTATTTTACATCAGTTGAACTACTCAAATTGGGCAAAAATTGTATGCCACAGGTTCATCGCCTTCGTAAGTTCTGAAATGAGTCATCAAATAACAATAACAAATTCGCCAAATGAAACTTTATTGTTTACAATTTACACCCTACAACTCGGTAAAACTTGCATACTAGAGAAATAGTTGGTATTAAAAATGTGTAATCTTAATCTACTTAAATGCCAACTGGAAATAATTTTCCATGTTGCCAGCGTTAAACAAAATAAGTAAAAATTGTATGTATATTTTGTTGCAAGATATTTTTACTGGGCACAAGTACGTCACAAACATAAGGTATGGTGAATCAATTCAAGGTAAATCACAAACACGATTGTCTTGTCAGGTAAAACTTGACAAGCAGTTTTCTTATAGCTATTATTGTTAGTTCATTATTTTGTAAGAGACAAATCTATTATTCGAGAGGGATAATCAGAATAAGTTTACTCAGATTCTGGAGGTGTATAATTCCAGAGCAGACACCCAACATGCTTATCGGTTAAGTAATCGATATACGAATGTATATTTCAGGTAAAGAAATTTGAGTTGTCTTGAAGATTTTTTCCCGAGAGAAAAGGTTTCCCTCGAAGTATTCATTCACTCGAAGTTCCCGACGGGACGGAAAGCTGTCTCGGTAATTTTGCAACAACGCGTAAGAAGATCAGCTAACGTGGGTACAGAACCGACGACGGAGGCAGCAGGGACCAAGTGGTTGTTTGCGGGGCGCCACGTTAATGTGATTCCGTCGTCGCGGAAGGGTTGTTCAGCGCGGCGTGCGAGAGATCAGACACACAAAGCCGTTTCCGTCGGGGCGCAGGTTCTCGTGCCCGACGTCACGACGCGGATGCACGAAGGAAAACGCATGCCACTACCCAGCTCGGGGGGTGAAACCACTCGCGGGTTAGGAGGGGGGGGAGGCGAATTACTTCAGCCACAGGCTCTCATTAAATCGTTTCGTACCAGTAACCCTGAGGCGTACACACACACACACACACACACACACGCACACACACACACGCACACGCNCTTATTTTGTGACTTCTTGTACTACTATCGTTTCAAAAATCATTCTCAGAAAGTAATAAATACTTTATTTCCATTTTTCCACAAGGTTAACAAATAAAGCTCCTCTGCTGTTATTACAATTATGCAATAATTTGTGTAATATGCGATGACTTGCCAAAGAGTTATCTCAATAATAAATGCTGAATGAATATTTTTTATTGCTCATAAAACGAGTAATAGCATGGTTCCTACCTCTCTTACTTAGAGGGCAAGGCTATCTCCATGTGTATCAGTAACATGAGTGTTTCTAGTGGTGGGCATTATTCAGTTCATCATGATCAGTCATGTGTTTTAAGATGGAGCAACTTATTTCAACCGCGCAGTTTAATTAGTTGGCTTGTTATCCATTGTACGCTCATTTCTTAACGATCTAAAAAAATGTCTCAAAAATATGGCCGTAGCAAGTTTTATAAGAGAACTAATATAAATAATTCGTTGCCCGTATGGCATAAGGGTATCGTACTGACAATGTTTAGTTTTTCGAAATTTTTTTACATTTTTGTATACGAATTAAAAGTACAAATCCTTGGAACTTTCTCCGTTGCCAAATTTTCGAATAAATGGAAGCAGTATTTTCTCTCAAAATTGTTATCCACTGTTTGGCAAAGATATTTTTCAGTCCAATAAATATACTCGAACGTAAGATAAAAAATTTCGACTTCTCTCCTCCTAAACGGTAAAAGGGGCTACTTTGGAATATGGTTTACCTTACTCAAGGCAATTTAAAAATAACTATATCTCATTACAGGTTATTTAAGAATCACGGAAATAAACATTAAAATTTTTTGCCCCTGACTGCTTGGCTTTTGACGGACATATTGACTGGCGACTCCAAGTGAAGTCTGCCTCGGTGAAAAAAAATTAATTCCTTGTCCTAACGGTTCCGCCTAACTGGCGCTTGAAGTGTGAGTTCCGGTAGAAAACACGCGGTTAAAAAACTGTTGGAAATTGTGTAGCGGTGTCTATCACGAAAAGTATTTAAGAAACGTTTCGTGCCCAAATACATGTTTAAAATCCTCATTTATACTGAAAAGATTATTTTTTGGTTCTTGAAAATGAAAAAAAAAAAAAAAAAAAAAAAAAAATTTTTAGAATCACTTTTAGTTGGTAAATTTTCATACAGAAATTCAGAGTTTCCTTTAAACACAAATTCTAGGTTTATCTTTATTAGCGCGTCATAACAATAAACGGTCACGAATTAGTCACGTTCTGGCGAGTTGCCGACGAAAATACTGCATGCGAAATGCGCCTTGCGCGTAGGCGATGAGGCAAGTTCTGAGTGAGCAATAGTAGGTGTTATGTCAAATAGCTGCAGGCAGAATAAACCGTTAACACCGTGTTATGTATTAGAGAGATGCAGCACTTTTTTGGATACAAAATATTAGTATTTTTTTTATTGTTGTTTCATGAAATAAAAGAAATATTCAGGATATTAACAACATTTTTAAGCCTAAAAATTTCACTTTTACGTTTGGTTAACGCTTAAACAAAATCACAAAGTTCATTGAAATATTTATTTTACATCAGTTGAACGACTCAAATTGGGCAAAAATTGTATGCCACAGGTTCATCACCTTCGTAAGTTCTGAAATGAGTCATCAAATAACAATAACTAATTCGCCAAATGAAACGTTATTGTTTATAATTTACACCCTATAACTCGGTAAAACTTGCATACTAGAGAAATAGTTGGTATTAAAAATGTGTAATCTTAATCTACTTAAATGCCAACTGGAAATAATTTTCCATGTTGCCAGCGTTAAACAAAATAAGTAAAAATTGTATGTATATTTTGTTGCAAGATATTTTTACTGGGCACACACATATAGTCGCACACATATAGCCTAAAGGTATGGTGAATCAATTCCAGGTAAATCACAAACACGATTGCCTTATCAGGTAAAACTTGGCAAGTAGTTTTCTTATAGCTATTATAGACAGTTTAATATTTTTTAAGAGATAAATATATTTCTTGAGAGGGATGGTCAGAGTAAGTTTGCTCCGATTCTGGATGTGTATAATTCCAGAGCAGACACCCAACATGCGTATCGGTTAAGTAATCGAGTTACGAATGTATATTTCAGGTAAAGAAATTTGAGTTGTCTTGGAGATTCTTCCCTAGAGTAAAGGTTTCCCTCGGAGCACTCATTCACTCGAAGTTCCCGACGGGACGGAACGCTGTCTCGGTAATTTTGCAACAACGCGTAAGAAGATCAGCTAACGTGGGTACAGAAACCGACGACGGAGGCAGCAGGGACCAAGTGGTTGTTTGCGGGGCGTCACGTTAATGTGATTCCGTCGTCGCGGAAGGGCTGTTCAGCGCGGCGTGCGAGAGATCAGACACACAAAGCCGTTTCCGTCGGGGCGCAGGTTCTCGTGCCCGACGTCACGACGCGGATGCACGAAGGAAAACGCATGCCACTACCCAGCTCGGGGGGTGAAACCACTCGCGGGTTAGGAGGGGGGGGAGGCGAATTACTTCAGCCACAGGCTCTCATTAAATCGTTTCGTACCAGTAACCCTGAGGCGTACACACACACACACACACACACACACACGCACGCACACACACGCACACGCACACACACACACACACACGCACGCACACACACACGCGCACACACACACACACACACATACAACCCCTCAACTCGCTTTTGTAAACCTCGCAGTGTTCCGCTACGCGGCTTCGGAGTCACAGGTAATGTTCCATCTGCCTTCACGATAGAAAGCATGCGGCTTAAATTTTCCGAAACACACGAGATTGGGCGCGGTTGAGAGAGTAATTGGGGGGATCCAATCCTGCCTACTACCTGTTCTTCGTAACAGAGGATTCTTTAACTTTCCGCGAGGCAGGAACTTTGTTGTGTCTAGTTGATCGCGGGTCTCCGAGAACTTCTCGAGATCTCCGATTAGTTTGCTTCTTGCCGTTCTATTCTTCATCCTCTCGCCACGTGTGTGCAGTTCTACTGTCACGTAGAATTTAATGAATACGACCTCGTGTTATTTGCCATACATTCTGCGGGAGGTTACACATTAAAACATTTATAAGAGTTATTTTAATGATAAACCCCACGGTTCTTTTACACACAGAGTATGACTCTTGGAGATTTTAATGAATACGACTATAAAATGCGAGCGCATCGTGTGGTACCCAGTACGTACACAATAAAAAATAGTATCTTTCAGTAGTAGCAGGCAATTAATAATATGTAATAGATTTATAAATCTACAGTAATACCAAATGGATACGCGAAATGCACAGAACTCAACAAATTAATCGCATCAACTCGTCTATCTTTTGGCAACTATAAAGTTTCATAAACGTGTATACGACACTATTGATATTTTGTTACTATAACATTTTTTAAACAAAATAAACTAAATCGTTTTTGGTGGTTACCAGTTCAAGTATTAGGCTCGTTCTGCGATGACACGGACCTGGATACCCACGGCAGCGTACAACGTAAAGCAATATGTTCAATCTCCAGGGGAACGCAAACGTATACGGTTACGTTCCGGAAGACGGATGGAAACTGGTAACTCCCAAATATTCTGTGTCCGTGGATCCATGTAGCCAAATATGTATGTAGTGCTCGGCTCGGTGAGGCCCGTTTTCGTGACTACATTGACGTGGAGGAAAAGAAGAGCGTGTATTTGAGTTTTCTATTATAGTTATTATAGCGCATGGTATGAGTGTTCTAGTTATTGCGTGTTAAAAATTGAATAAATACTAAAAAAGAAATACGTAATGTTATGAAACTTTTGTAGGTCATTTGCAACAGGAAAAAAGTAATTTTTATTCCGTTGGTTATAGAGATTGTAATTATTCTGTGTATTATGTATAATTAAAATCCATTCTGATTCATCCGCTCGTTCCGTATACTTGTTCCGTTACCGTTTTATTTTTACGCAGCGGTGCATTGTAGAATGGGATTTACACGCATAATGAGATTTTATTAAATACTGTTATACTGTAATAATAAAATATTATTTAGTAGAAAATATTTATTAATATATGTTATATTAATAATCTTAATATGTCTAGTATATTATAATAAATGTATAAAGCAATAACGCGTGGGAAGATAAACGAAGTGGTTACAGAACCGACGGAGACAGCAAGTACTAAGTGGTTGTTTGCATAGTGCCACATTAAAAGGATTTTGTATATTATAGAGTTATTAAATAATAATATATATTATATATAATACTATTATTGCAATATTAATTATAAAAATATAGAATATATTTGCTCTCGAATAGCATTAAGTATTGTGCCGACATACAATGGTTGTTTACTTAATATCTGCTTTTTTTATTTATTACTTTTTACAATGTATACATATACATACACACACATGACCGTGGCGTATGATTAAATCAGGGTAGCTTCAACATAGCAACTAAAAATAAGACTCTACACTGAAGAACAGATTCTGTTAACACAATAAATAAATTAATAAGTAACATTATTATTTCGTGATTATGCTGTCAAAACCTTAAATACGCCATTCAGATAGGTTGATAGTAGGTGTATATATATATATAAATAAATAAGGAGAGAGACAGAGAGAGAGAATGAAACAGGCAGAGAGATTGAGTGAGAAGACGCTTATCAGAAGAAGTCTTAAGCGCACTTGGGGATGTAAGAGCATGAAGATGGAGCAGCAATGGAATGTAATGGTGAAAGAAACGAAAGTAGCCCGAGAAAACTCACCCGTAAACGGCCACAATTGGTCTCTTTCCCACACCTTACAGTTATGGTTCTACACATCTGGTGGTTTAACCCGGTTCTCCTCAACAATAGCAATCCTGGATGAACTGTTTACAATTTATGGTGTTCCTGTCACCATAGTTTTCGATAATGCTAAACCGTTCACTTGGGCAGAGTTCAAGATATTTCTGCAAGTAAGTTGTGTTGAATACCACACATGTGCTTATAGCGGCGTAACATCCTTCGACTAACGAACAAGCTGAATGTTATGTACAGACGGTTAAGGGTGTTCTCAGTGCAATGCCCACCACATTAGATTCTTGACAGCAGAACCAGAACGAGTTTCTACAGCAGCGTCGGAAGGCACCAAATGCTACTACCGGACATTTACCCGCACAGATGTTCTTGGGACAAACACTACGGACACTTCTCGATCTTGTTCGGCCCGACGATGTATACACTAAAACTACGGTGAAACAATTAGCTAAATTCAAAAAAACGTTTCGCCCATTAGAACCATCTCAATCCGAGTATTTCCTTTCAGGCAATCTACGCATGGACAAATGGATTCCACAAACTCATATCAGAGATCACCGAGCAGAGGAATCCTTCCACTAACCTGCTCCATTTGGTCAACGAATTGTTCAGTATAACAACGTCACTGAGCCTCCACGAAGAATACAGTTCTACCCTCGTTCGAATACTACGAAGAGTTCATCATCTAAAGCATCTAACAATACATTCCAGCCAAATGCATTTTATATAACGACACAGAAGACTTCTGCTCACTTACGTCTAGAATGAAATAATGATCGATATCCAGACACTGGGACTTCGACTATTCTGCGTCAATCATCACGCTGACGCTAACCACCAAAGTTATACTCACCAAATTTAATGTGTTTTTCAGATGTCCCTACATTTATATTTTTTTTAAACCCTAAAGGTAGGAGAAATTGTTGTGTATGAAAACACAAGGAGAAATAATCCCAAACACTTAATGTTATGTTTATATATATACGGTAAACAAACGAAATTTGAACTGTAAAATAATTGCAGATAATAAAGCAGCAGATCAATGTGTCTAACGTATGTGTTTAACGAATGTGCTTAACAGTAGATGCGTAGCACCTCCGAGACTGCGACCATGCGGTACTGAGCGATGTTATCAGCCACGCAGACCTGCGCACGGTCTGGTTACAATGACACGTACGCAAGGTTGCATATCCGCCCCTGCACATTGCCACTGCCATTAGCAGGTTAACTATGGAAGTTAGACTTTTGGTTGCTTGATGAGATATGCTCCATTTGTACTTATCTACCCCACCCTGGTGTTCATTATCATTTCTTCGTGAACATCCGGAACACCAGAGATAAAATAAGGACGTGTTGCTCATTTCTGCGAGAAATTTTGATGTTTTCGTGTCTTGCCAACTGTTCGGTAGTTAATTTAGCTGTGATATAGTTAAGAATTTCGATATAATGGACAAAGGTTGTTATTACGTAAAATTATATTATTATCTGGTTAGAATTGGCCACTTGATTTCTTATGATTGTCACTGTACTTTTCGAAGGATAGCTATTATTATGTGGTCACCTTCCTGTCTGTGGGTTTGGGTGTGTTTATGTGAGAGTTGTGTGTGTCACTAAAAACATATCTCTCAGTGCGCTGAGTTACACCAATCTTGGTATATTTAGGCCGATTGTAGGACATCCAACTTTCGCACTTTTTGACCACGCTGGACACTCATCTTGCACGTGACAGCATTTAAATTGTTGGTTTCTATGGCATAACTCAGTAACCATTGAAGCGATGTAAAAGATACTAAACTGGTATATCAAATTCGGCAACAAATTCAGACACACTTATTCTCAATGGTCTTCTATATTCGAAGTTGGTATCACCTAAAACGTTACACAATAATTTCATACCTCGGGAACTTCTTTGCCGATTCCCGTAAATGTTTGCATATGTGACAAGGTTTTTGTCCACGGCTTCGCCTGCATGTACTACCTTTTTCACCTTCTTGTGGGATGAATTTCCAAAAATTAGGAAATAAATTGTTAGGTTTTTGTATAGCAAACCATTTGAAACGAATATTATAAAGATGTATTATCGGGTGTAATAAGCTTTTGTGGGGTTGCCTCGAAAACTAATTTTACCCCTCTTCATTCTCTTAAAACTTGAAAGAAAAACAACTGAAATTGGTTTTTATGTACCTATACAGGTAGTGTTTTATAACCAACAACATAACAATATTTCATAGGCATATGAGCTACTGACGAGTCTTCGAAAACACAGTTCACCGTCATTTTATCCTCTGTGTCATATCTACAGATTAATTTCACCGATTTCAAAAATATCTTTGAAAGCGTAGCTTAACATATTGGAAGTATTGAGAACCATCATTCACAAAGTTCTTTATCCGACATTTTGTAATATGACGTGTACTGAAAAATATAGTTTTCTGTAAGGTTTTTTTTTATGATTCGCTCAGCTTATTATTACCAATATTGCTACGTTGTTCCGCCCTAAAAAAAATCAGACGTAAGTACATCAAATGGGTATTGCATATGATAACTGAAACAATGAAACCGAAATGAACATGTTACTTCTCTTATTTTGTGTGTCAAATGCATGAATTTAACTATAGCATTTTTAGTATGTCTTGAAAGTTGTTAACAGAAATTTAAAGTTTAATAGCGTATCCCAGAGTAACCTCTTAGTCGATTCTTACTTCATTTCCATAGAAAGAAGGCCACGTCATATTTCTATAAAATTGTTTCAAAGCGACGGGGGTATTGTTGTAGTCTTGTTTGTCGTATGCTTGTACCATTTAACTGATTTATACCGATCTTGGTGTACGACGTTCCTGCTGTGTGCACTATATTCCTAGTATTATAGCTTCAATCGCCCATGCATTTTTAGAAAAAAATAATAGCTATAATTATACTATATGCCCCAGAAACTACTCTACCAATGATTATCAAATATTATAAAAATAAATTTTTTGTTAGGAATTTCTACATACATATTCTTTTTTTTCTTCTAAATCATTTAGTACCTCGCATAGATACGTACTTACGTGTGTAGAGGAATGCATGCTTATTAGTTATATCGGCAACTTCTTGCTATGTAGGTAAACATGCAGTTACGCAAACCATGACGAAACCACAAAAAAAGAGGGGGGTGGGGGGGAAATACAGCTAATTTATATTTTGAAAATTAATAAATTGAAATATTTCACGTGCAAACGTGCAGTAAGTTAAAGTTTCAGTGAAATGTGTAAATGTATAGACGTGACATTCTTGAGCAATCGTGGACGCAATACTGAGATAGTAATTTATTTTGATGTGAGTAGCTATTTGTGCATATTTGTGTGAGAAGCCGTGACATGTTACACCCAAACACCCATGTACATAATGGGAACTTGGTATCGCTTTTCTCTCGGGGTCGAATACAATATTTTCGTCCCAGCTGAAGGGCTCTTCAAACGAATTTCATTCCTTCCCATTCGTTCTCTCCACTATTTTTCGTTCTTTATTACTTCAGTTCGTCCTGATATAACCGGACTTATCGTCTTACGTCCTCTTCTACTGTTCAGTTACAACGGTTTAAACAATCTGACCACTCAATTTGTTTAATGTGTTTTCCCTCTTCTTTGCTGGTCCCCAGCCCCGCATTCCTCGCAGATTACAAGCGAGCGAGTCGTCCACTTTGAGCTAACAACGGACCCCATGAACCGCAAATCTTGCGTCTCGTAATGACGACGTATACGGGGAGCGTAAATCCAGAGTTGCCAACATTAAGACCAGCAAGTCAGCAACATGCGTTTGTAAATACTGCAACACATAACTAAATTAATATACGCTAGTAGTATAGATATGGTGTAGCACGAACCTTTTTATGTAGAATTAGGATCTTCTCAAAATAACTTATCGACTAAATTATATATTACTTATAAACTAGAAGATTTTAATTTAAAAATATTAAATTAAAAAATAATTAATGTCATATTAATATAAGTCACTGGATTTAAAAAAAAAAAAAAATAATGCAACCTAATGAATAATTTAAAATTTTAAAATTTCTGTTATAAATAAAAATTTTCAATTTTCAAAGTTAGGCCAAAAATATAATTTCTGAATAAATCAATTCTGATACATCAATATTTATATTTAATAAAAAAAATTTCGTTGCAAAAATGTTTTTTTTTTAAACTTTACCACACTTATATTTTTCAATCTTAAAAATTATGTTGTAAATAAATGATATGAATTTGCACTAAAAATCTTTATATTTAAAATATAAAATGAGATTTTTAATGTATTAATAAAGTTTAATTTATTTAATATGTTATATGAAGAAAGTTCAAATTATATTTTAAATGGTCCGTGATACACCATACCTATACTACAAGAAAGGTTTTCAAACAACAATAAAAATTAATTAAGGAAAAAGGAAATATGTTAGATCTCACTGTACAATAACTTTTCTGATAGTTATAGTTAAACATATATATATATTATTAAAATCCGCCAAACTCCCGTGATGCGCCTCCGGTCTGTGGTGCGGGAGGTTATGGGTTCGAATCCCACGTAAGTCATAGGTGTTAATTTAAGTTGGCTCATAGGTTAGTTTGTGATCCGTTCCCTGGTAAGACTTCAGGCATAACCGCGGAAGAAGTCAATAAGCCCAAAAAAATTATGAATATTCCTATCAAAAATTGTTTTACATCGCGTTAAAAATTCAATTTATCAATTATAAATATACCATTGTATGTCAAAAACGACCCGTTTGAATAGTTATAATTCCTTTGATTTAATTTTATTATATCTTCTTAGTAAAATAATTTTTAATTTATCAATTTTTTTTTTATTTTAACAATTGATGCACATATAAATTTTATATTGGTAGTTAAATAAAATGCTGGTTATAACTCATTCAATTGTTTAACAAGTTTTATTTTATTATTCTTAATGTTGTTGTGTTTTATTTATGTACTATAAAAATTATTTGTTATTTTTGACTAAAATTAATAGTTACGAATGTATCTTAGGTAATGTACTGTTTACTGTAACAGAAATAATTTAATAGATAATTTATGCTAGTGTTATTTGCCCATATGAAGAGGAGTACAACTCGATACGTGACCACCAAAAAATTTACCAAATTTTACTTCTCTAGCACTCAAACGTGTCGCCATTTGCAAGATAATATGATAAACAGAAAATACAACTTCTAGCTACATACGAACTACGGTAAATGAGAACAGTGGGAGCTCTAACAATTTAAAACTTTTAATAGGATACAAGGAGCAATGTTTGAATATATTATGAGGAGCAGGCAGATAAGAAATTAAAATATTACTGGCTATTAACTAATGCTTTTAATTACCTAGGTACTTGAATATAATAAAAATTACCAATTCACAACTCTCAAATTATAGATATTGCAGCCGACACTAGCTAACCAACATTTATGTCTGGGCATGAAAAATGTATTAAATAGCATATCTCTTTTTTTACAGAGTCGTTTTGGCTAAAATAAATCTTTACAATCTGAATACAAAATTAAATATAATGTTAGTGCAGTATTAAAAAATTTGTGAGCAATAGTTGCACGCTGTTTAAGCTGGTTCAGACTTTTCTGAGAATTAATATGTTGGTTCTCGTAGACAGCAGCTAGCTGTAGTAGTCACATAAAAATTTAATTGCAGACATCCCCGCAGCTATAGTAGTTCCTCTACTACGTCGAGTTCGTCCCTAAATATTAAGCTCACGGGTTTGTATGTGCGTAAATACAGTCCTTTCACATTAAATTTATATTATCGCGGAAAACGAAATAAAACTAATATTTAACACAGTGGTCATCCGAAATCAGGCCTCTTCTTTGCTTGAAAATAATATTACGTCTTCGTACCATCTGTTTGGACTCGTGTATCAATAAATAATAGCAATAAATTATAAGAACACCACAGCCTTAGCGAACAATCCAATATGACTTAAAATTTCCAAAAAATTATTTAAAACTTTCGCAGAGGAAGTGAAAATTTTCAAAAACTCTATTTTAAGATCAGCTAATTCTCTCATAGGATAGCTGGTATCGCCTCACATAGTTATAAAATAAAATATGTGCACATCACAAAATGTTGACAACTTTCTCTCGCAAGGAGAAATTAAGTTGTTATCAAGTTCAGATTTTAACAAAATATCTTTTTATTAAATGTAAAGAAACGAGAGGGACAGTTCAGCTGGCTGTTAAAATACTAACCTACATGAAAAACTTTGTCAAAATATATAAATAATTCGTACGGCATTCAATTATGGTTTGTAGGTTAGTTAAACAAATATATAATCTCATATTTTATACGTCTGTTATCTCAAACCTAGATAATGAAACTATTTAAAACTAGCTGTGCCCACGGCTCCGCTCGCGTGGACTACAGAATTATTGTTTAGGTTTTTTTTTTTTAATAAAGTTGATTTTTACTTAGTGTTAAATCTTCTAAACTCTATACAAATTACAAACTCAACGTCTCGGTGAGTTAAAAGCACTTATTAGCATTTCTCTATTACAGATAGAAATATGCTACCGTGGAGTGTTTTAGGACTTTTTATTCTACACAGTTCTTTACTACATTATATTGTTCCATCTTTAACGGTTTAGACAGCGTATTGCAAGAGAGCGCTATGGCGACAAACTTTTTCCCGACTTGATTCACTACTATCGTTTGTAAATTTTTTGAGATACTTTGTTGCGATGAAAAGTAACCAATATAACCTTTAAGTCCTCCAACTATTTAATTGCAAGAAATAACGTCGATCTGTTGCTCCATTGTGACGTTAAATTGTTATTGCGTTTGTGTACTTCCTCATTTTCCAATAAGAATTGCCCCGAGCGAATGAGATATTTTCTTGGAATAAAAAGTATCCTTTGTAACTTCCCGGCCCTCCAACTATCTCTGTGCAAAAAATCGCGTCGATCCGTTGTTCCGTTGCGACGTGAAAGAAGGACAAACAAACAAACAAACTTTCGCATTTATAATTTTAGTTAGAATAATAATTATTATTCCATGTCTTACACTAAACATCTGTATACAATTAGCAATGCATTACCCTAGTACTACCATAAATAAATATTTCACTTGAATAAGTTATGATTAATAAGCAGTTTTCAAATAAAATTAGCAATAATATCGATTAAAAATTGGAAAACTCCATAAAACTTTAAATATAGAATATATAATAAATTATTTTCGTAGTTGAAAAAAATATGTAACATATACCCATTTTTATTTGCTTGCAGCATCCGTAACTACGAATTTCTAATATCACTTCGATATCAGCATTTAAACAAATCCATTAAATTATTATATTCTTCCTTAATATCTTATACTATATAATTTTTTATTTACCAAATTATGAATAAACAGTCTTATATACAATAGAATCTCTAAAACCTAACATTCTTTTTAGTCCAATACACGCGATGACATCAGTTTCTAAGAGATTCATCTCATATTTAATAGACATACAGTAGCTAATTTACAAAGAATATTTATTGTTTTAAAGGAGTTGGAATTTGGTAGTTTCATACCATTTTATAAAATCCTTTTACCTCATTCAAATTTAAATTATCTGATAATTGATCATCAAATTGTATATATAAATTACTGTTAATATGTAGTACAATTTTAATATAATTGGTTTCTATAAAAATATAATCAGTTTGAAATGGTTGATATATTTGGTTATTAATCAATATAACATTGTCCTTTCGGAATAGTATAGTTGTTTGGTTCGATCAGCAATATTGTTAGTATTATTTTTATCGTTTTAAATATTATGTACAAAGTCTTACTAAAACAGTTTTATGTTCTTCATAAGGAATATCGAAGTTTATTTGTTAATATATTATAATTACTGGTTAATATGAAAACTTTATTAATTTATATGTAAAATTAATTATTTAGTTAATTAAGAAACAACAACTAAATCGTTTTTCGCTGCGCAAAATTAAAAGGGTTGTTAGTGTTTTAATTAATAAAGAATAATCCACAATAAAAAGAAATATGAACTTTTACCAAATAATATTCTAGCAATAATAAATAGTTCGGCCAAGTCATTGCATAAAAACTAATTTGATAATTAATTTCTTTTACTAAAGTGTTTGGTAAAATTTTCATGAATTTCTTAAAGACAATAAAAATATTTCAGAATTACTTTTAATTAGCTATTTTTGTCTATTCCAGTAATCATACCAATGTGTAGAGATAATTACAGAATCCCAAACAAATGGCAGTAATATATAGGTTAACCAACTGTAGAAATTTATATACCATAAAGTCTTTGACAATGGAAACACTAATAAACTAATGGCGGATATTATTACTTTCGAAAATTCATAACTTCCTTAAAAATAGGAATTTTTATTTTCTGTAAACTGTTTCAAAGATGTATATGTGTTTATACCTGAATTTATGCAATCCGAAATATACATTAGTGTATTTTAGTTTGCAAACATCTACTTTGTAGGGGCAAAAGAGTTCTAAGTTATTTTTCTTGCTAAATATTAAGGTTTTTTTTAAATAATATAATACTAACATACACAGGTGGTTTGTTGTTTTCATGATTATGGCTAAATTATATTAACTATGAAAAATATGCATGATGTATTATAAAAATGGAGCCGATTATAATTAGTTTATTTGAAATAATTATATTGTGTTCAATAATCGAAAGTTGTTCTTTGTTTAAGATGAGAAACTTTAGTTTAAGGGAATCTATGTTGTAATATTTCACGAATACCAAAATGTAAAAAAGGCTGTTTGAATGTATGTAAATCCAAAATATATTAATCAATATTATGATTTTACTTGAAACAGATATCTTAACACAGAGAAACCAAATTTATTTATAAAAATGTATTTCTTTATTTAAAGTTCGAAGCATCTCGGATACGCCCCATATATTTTCACAAAAAAAAAAATTATTCATTTTTAAAACGTTATGTTAACAAAATATTTAATATTCATTATAGCAACATTAAAAAATGTTGTTTTGAATTAAAAATCAATCTTTAGGTTTAATCAACTCTACAAACACATATATATGCATATTTATTAAATTTTTATAAATGAGGATATGAACCTTTTGTGAAAATGTTATGAAACTATGTATAGTGAAGCGTTAAAATTATATCAAGTAAAATATAATTTGAAAATATGAGGATCACTAATTGATAAAACATTAAATTATTTAATAAACCAAAATGTGATATGAAATATGATCTTTCAGATCTGTCTTCACCTGCAACAAAATTTAATAAACATATGAAATTTATTTCATACTAAGCAATAATACGACTGTTAAAATAGCTAACAGGATTTTAAAGTTTGGGAAAAAAACATATTTTTTAAATTTATTTATGAGAGTGACAATCTAAATATAGTGATATGATTTACACAAGGTGTTCGATGATATCAGAAAATACCATAAATTACGTGTCCATTATTGATAAAATCAATCATTCTTTATTTGGAATTAAGTGTGACATATTTACTAAAATTTTAATACAAAAATGACAGTTAAATATTTAGAAAATTCATATATATATATTTTTTTTTTAATAATTACTTGAGAAACAATTTTGTAGTATAGATATGGAGTAGCGCAGACCATGTTACCTACAATTAAAACTTTCATGTATTAACTATAAAAGTTAATTTAAATTTAAAATTTAAAGAAATTTAATATTGAACTAACATAACTCACTGTATTTAAATGTAAAATTTTAGTTATAAATATACATTTTGTATTAATAAAAAAAATAGACAAAAAACTTTTTTTTTATTACACTGAAGAGCCAAAAAAAGGTACACCTGCCTAATATCGTGTAGGGCCCCCGCGAGCACTCAGAAGTGCCGCAAGATGACGTGACATGGACTCGAATAATGTCTAAAGGTATGCAGAAGGCAATTCACACCATGAATCCTGCATGGCAGTCAACAAATCCATGGGAGTGCGAGGCGGTGGAGATCTCTTCTGAACAGCACGTTGCAAGGCATCCCAGATATGCTCAATAATGTTCATGTCTGGTGATTTAGGTGGCCAATGGAAGTGTCTAAAGTTAGAAGAGTGTTCCTGGAGCCACTCGGTAGCAACTCTCGACGTGTGGGGTGTCGCATTGTCCTGCTAGAATTGTCCACGTCCGTCGGAATGCACAATGGACATGAATGGGTGCAGGTGATCGGACAGGTTGCTTACGAATCTGTCACCTGTCAGAGTCGTATCTAGACGCATCAGGGGTCCCATTTCACGCCAACTGCACACTTTCCATACCATGACAGAGCCTCCACCAGCTTGAACAGTCCCCTGTTGAGACATGTAGTGTCCATGGATTTATGAGGATGTCTCCATACCCATACACGTCCATCCACCCGATACAATTGGAAACGAGACTCGTCAGACCAGGCAACGTGTTTCCAGTCATCAACAGTCCAGTGGCGGTGTAAGCGGGCCCAGGCAATGTGTAAAGCTTTGTATCGTGCAGTCAAGAACGGTACACGAGTGGGCCTTCGGCTCCGGAAGCCCATATCAATGATGGCCCATTGAATAGTTTGCACGCTGGTGCTTGTTGATGCCCCAGCATTGAAATCTGCGCCAATTTTGAGAAAGGGTTGCACGTCTGTCACGTTTAATGATTCTCGTCAGTCGTCGTTTGTCCCGTTCGTTCACGATCTTTTTCCGGCCACAGAGATTTCGAATATTTGATGTTTTACCGGATTCCCGATATTCACGGTACACTCGTGAAATGATCGTACGCGGAAATCCAAACTTCATAGCTACCTCGGAGATGCTCTGTCCCATCTCTCGTGCACCGACTATAACACCACATTTAAACTCACTTAAATCTTGATAACCCGCCATTGTAGCAGCAGTAACCGGTTTAGCAACTTTGCCAGACGTTTGTTGTCTTATATAGGCGCTGCCGACCGCATCGCGTTACTCTGATTGGTTCCATACCTCTGTTATTTGCGTACACACGCCTATACCAGTTGTTTTGGCTTTGCAGGGTAGATTGATGATAATATTTTTTGAATTTAACAACGACTGTTTCTCAATGTTTTTATTTCCTTAAAAATGTTACATTGTAATATATATTTATATTTAATTATTTATATATAGTTTTTTTGAATTGTGCAAAGGTTTTTGCCTCAATAATTTTTCTAAGTAAAGGTTGCAAATATAAATTTTAATTTTATAAATTTATGTCGCACTTATAATTTTATAGTTATTGGAAGAAGCATTAATGATTTTATTAAATGTAAAATTTGGCACTGTAAATATTGCAGCGGATCGCAATCCGAAAGCATGCAGTAGATACGTCTTGTCTTTGCAAACATAAATTTAAATATTTCAATACTATAGAGAACACGTTCAACAGTCACTCCCGTTACGAGGAGGTGAAAACTACTAGAAAAAGATAAACTGTGTGTTATGAGAAGGACAACTCCACTGAATTAGTTTTGTTTCACACAAATATGTATATGAAAAAAATTAATTTTAGTAGACTACTAAACGTTTTTTTAAATTTAATATGTATTCTTAACTTTCATTTACAATTCAACGGAATTTCAAAACAAGCCCATAAATAAAATTAAAAAAAAACTGCTTAAAATGTTATATTAAAATAATTACAAAATTTTACGTTTATTTTCCTCTTATAGTCTTATATTCGCCCCTAGGTATGTTTGAAGTTCTCTGAATTTATGCTTTTTAAGTTCAGGAAGCAATATTTTATACACGAAATTTGCTGATCTCTCACTCTCTTGAAACACAATTGTTTCCATTTCTTCCATGTAAGGTGGTCGTACAATTTTCAAAATGCGTCACACCAAGCCAGCCGGAACCCCACCGGCCTGTCTGCAAAGGGACAGGTAGGGGCATCGCTGTTTAGACACAGTGCGCGCGTCCCAGTCGTCACCGGGTCAGACGGCGACGCCCACACATCCTAGGCGAAATTATGCTCGTACATTTCATTTGGTGTAGCTGTGTGATTACAATATGATTTTTTTATTCATTACTATAATTATTTCTAATTTTTTTTATGACATTATAATTTTTTTTTAATTTTACAGTTATATTATTTTTAATTAATTTGAATGTTTTAATTGCTTCTATAATTTATTAACAACATAATTGATTTAATACGTTATTTCAAGAAGTATAATTTATATGTAAAATGGCCCTTGCTATACCATATGTACGCTTCTTACTGTCGAAACCTGAAGAATTTACACACTATCTATCATAAAGCAATATGTTTTTATCAATACAAACGCTTAAACACATTTATATACGATGTTATTTCGGACAGTTTACTACTATTCTACTGTAGACTCTTCAAGGTTAATTTTATCTACTTTTCTTCCCATTTTGTATCATTCCACTATATATAATATTAACCTTGATCTCGTTTTATTCATGCTTCACCCAAGAGGAAACAGTGGAATTTTTAAAAAAGTTAGATGTATTTCTAATTTACAAACTTGAGCTTTGTATGTATAAAAAAAATAAAAGTGCTTCACTAGCCCTGCATGTCAATTAATGAGCTCTCAATACAATGTTAAGTATTCAAACCGCTTTTAATAATTAGCTGCCGACAGAACTGGAAGCCTTCATGCCAGCGTGCACTGTGGTATATTACGGGCAGTGATTATTTCCAGTGATTGATCCGAAACGGACTACGGGAAGCCATAGGACGTACAATTGGGCTACGTGTAGCGAAGTCGTCAACTGCGCGTGTATCCCGCTACGACGAGCACAGAAGCAGGCGGCGAGGGCTCTCGTGTTACATACAAGTCCCGCGAGCACGGCGGAGCTCGTTACGTCAGGGGCGAGAGGTCGCGAGTGGTGAACTCGGCGCGGCAAGGCGGACGCTGATGGCGTCCATCGGCTCGCGTTACGGCCCTCCCCGTCGTGTGTGTGCGTGTGTGCGAGGCACTCGGGGACGTGCGAGCCCCCCTGCCACGCAAGTAACGGCGCGCCCCGAGTTGATTGGTGCAGTCCTCGGGCTCTAGACAAGTGGTGGAGGGTGGGTGAGTGTAGGGTTAGAAAAAGGTTCCGTGGAAAACTGGGAAAGAATACGTCATACACAATCACTTAACGAAGTAAGCTAGAAAATACGAAAAATGTATACGGGACGTGCAAAACCTAAATATTAAACTCCGCCAAGCGTACTCTATAGATGAAACGCATATTAAGGTAATAATTTTTTAAAACCATGTATGTGTGCTTATTTCTGATCAGTGCGTATCATTCCACCACATTGAAAAATTAACTCTGTTCAGTAAGTGACGTCTACCGCTTATTGATGTTATGAAATATAAATGTAAAACAATTATTTGAACGTAACATCACAGTGTCCGGCATATCTATAATGCTGTTAGCGTCCAATTTCCAAAAATATTTCCCTGCTTCGACGTCTTGATAAGCGCGTGTTGTTGAAAATTAAAATTAATTGAGATTTAGACTTTAATTTTAATAACAGGGTTGGAATCGGTATTTTAATATATACTCATGATACTAAGAATTTCACATTTTCACTTTTCACTCAGTGGGAAGTGCACATTAATTTAGAGATACGACGCGTGCCATAAAAACAATGCTTCAGTCGACTGGTAATGCGAAAATGTTCAACCTATAAACATATTTCTGTTATCCTTGTTCGTATTCTAACGTGTGATAAACAAGCAGAAACCTATTCCTGTGTGACAAACAACATCGCAAAGAGGCCGTGGTGGCATATAGCTGCTGATCACCCGGGTGAATTCTGATTGAAACTCGGCATTCGCTCACTCCCGAATTTTTCATGTCAACGTGGTGGACGTTGCATTTGGACGGTTGCCATTCTCGGGGTGCCCTTAGTTTTCCTTGCCTTAACGTTCCTCCATCGCATCCTTCGTGGCGTATATTTAAATTCACCCCTGAAATATGACAATTACCTGCGAGTCCAAAGTAGATAGCGCTATGCTAGGATTGTACATGTCCTCGACAGTCGGTGTATATTTCACGCAATATTAGAATTTTTAATAGCTTGTTAACTTTGCAATCAGAAGAAGAAGAATTTTTTTCTTTCAAAGTTTTATACCAAGAGTTTTCAATTAACCGTGAGATAGGAACAATTTTTTTTTTTCGTCTTCTGCAACTCCTTGCGCATCGTTCACTGGCTGGCAGCAAGAAAGAAAACAAACTCTCTTTCCCTTTCTATCATACCGCCTGGGTTGCAATCAAAAAGTTATTTGGCCTTTCACATATTTCGCAAATAAATTTGTTAACGCATCTTTTTTTTCTTTTTAACAGTAACCCGACATATAATAAATACTCCCGGAAGACAAATTACACCACCGTCATATCCCCTGGAAAACGAGTTTTCTTAAGTATACATGGAACATTTATTTTCGCAGATATCATAAATTTGCTTCTTTCCTATTTTTTGAACACACTTTTATTTCATCTCGTACAGTTTAATTAGTTTCGGAGTTAATTTATGTTGAAATGTTACCAAACAATTTCTCTTGGTGAGAAAATTACGCCACTTAATTTCATCCCTTATTAAGTAAAGAATGACATCCCTCGTATTAAAGCAGAATGTGAAATAATTAAATGAATGCTAAGAGAAGACAATCAAAATAGTAATATTCTTTCTTGCCTCCTTTTCTACCCCAACTGCTGGAAGAGTCTAACTGTAATTGTTTTAATTATTCTAATTTTTTAATCCTTTTATGTAAGCATTTATTTGGGGAAAATATATCAAGCCAAGATTTTCTTGCGTGAATACAAAATTTCGAAAGTAATTTGGAAATTATTTTATTAGTTTTTATAATAATAAGAACTAAATAACAGATATATTGAGCTTCATTTTATAAAACAATAAAATGTAATTTAAAAACAAGTTTATATCCACATCGCTATGGACAACATAACAGGACACAAATAATTTAACTTAGTAAATTCTAAAAATTTTTACGTAATGGGCAAAATATATCTTCAACTCCCACCCGCTCCCCCAGAACAAATATTTCTCAGTAAATTACAATTACCAAAATATAAGGTATTTTTTATATTTTCTGTTTGATAAAGGTATTCGGGATGGTAATGTTGGTGCACCTGAAAGATTACTGAAGAATGGTTGATCAGGACTTTGATGAAAATAAATAAAATTAACAGTTCCATTGAAGGCCATATTTGATAAAAAACATATGACAGTATTTTTTAAATGTGATATCCGATAAATATTCTAAACAACGTTAAATAAATTTTTTTTAGTGAAATTAAATACTATCTTTTTTAGTTATCTGTGGAAGAGCATAAATTCAAATGTGTGCATAAGTTCAATTTCGTCATTCAATAAAATTACTGGCCGTTTAAATCCTTCAGTGGCGTTCTCCTGTACAGATGAAGTTGTGCAGATTATGTAATAGAGAAATCTGAACAAAACACTAAGAAAAAATATAATTACATATGTGTAATGAAGGGAAGTCTCTTACACGTGGTATTTCCAATTCTTCGAGACTATTCCATTGGTTCGTAAACGACAGTTGCTATTAAAATCAAGCACAAATACAATTCTTTATTTGTCTCAATGTGTAAAAGACCATGAACGGCCGCAATCACTGTTCCAAACTGAAAAATTAGTACTTTGCGACATCGAAATGAGACATGCAAACTACAGAGCATCGAAGGTTTATGGCAATGAATAATGATGCACTCTTGTAGAAGGAGTTAAAGGTTTGCAGCTACAAAGATCTGTGATTTCCATTACTAAGCGATTGTTATTGCTCGGAATTCACTGGTTGCCAGAGACTTCAAAAAGTCCATGACTTTTTAAGTTATTTATTTTTTTGCAAGCTTGTGTTTGCTACATCCTACAGTGCATGAATTGCGTGTTTGTGAAGTTCAGTTCGCCACAAAATAGAATTTAAACCCCTATATAATCTCGAATACCTTGATTTACTTACGTCATACTGCAGGATGAGTTAACTTTTGGTCGGCATTGTGCACGGTGACAGACCAGTAAGTATTCTATCGTGGCCAGCTTATGGGCGATGAAACTAGCAACCGTTTGTTTACCAAAATTTTGTGATCAGCTGTTGCTAATAGAATGGAATGACAATCACTCATTTCACTTAACGCACGGTATTAGTTATTATAAACTATTTTTAAGTACCGCTTTTTATTGTCCATTTACTGCTTCTAAATTGCGTTATTAGTTTCCACAATCCACTACATACGTACCCTTCGAGCACGAGAAAAATGTAACTTTGCAAGATCGTAACGGACAGAGTTTATTCCCCAATCAACTGGTCCTACGATAATGCTCGGGATAATATAGTATTGTTCCCGGAATAATATAACCATCCATGTTCCCGTCTTGTCAGAGTATTCTGCCCCGTATTCGCTACATCTTGGTTCAAATGGTCCTCATAACGCATAGAGGCACTTCTGTTATGCAGTTCTTACTGTAATGTGTGACGATGAGTGGAAGGGCCAATGATTGGTTACGAACCACAGGCGACGTCATGGTGATGCAGACCGTGATATGATACTTTTGTTTGTCGTTGCCTTCCGCAGTGTGGGTTGAGCTAGACCCATAAACTAATCTCTGAGAATTCATCTTAGCTTATATTAAGGTAAGTTAGTTTGACTTGGGCTAAGTTGGGTTAAGTTAAGCTAGGTTGGATTTAATTTATTATAAACAACATATACGTATTAGGTCAGGATGATCTACCATTTCACACATTTGTACCAAACTTGGTTCCTTGGCAGTAGCTATGGCGAGTACAAAATACGCTAACGTAATAATTTGTCAAATATTTGTAAACTTGTACCGTTTGGAAAACGTAGCTTGTGCATAGATTGTATTTTGTGAACTACACAAAATATTTCAACTAAATTACACAAATAATCAATGCTTGTTATGCCACCTTAACAAAAAAGACTGGTAGATTAATAATTTATTTCAAATGCCATACCAGTTATAACATTACATATATTCAAAGCAAATCTGGTATGTTAGCAGAAACCTTTGGTAAAACCTATTCACGGGAACATTTTTGAAAGCCTGCTTATTTGAAATAATAGTCAATAAATATATTTAATGTTTGCTTTATACGCTAACTTCTGAGTGCTGTGGAATATACATACTTTGTTTATTATTTACATGGCAATATTTATTTAAAAAGAAAGATGGTTACGTGATTAAATATGGCTCAAAGAAAAAAGTAACTAGGGTCTCTAAAGTGATCGCTTTTCCATGAACAGTCTATAGCATAAAATGTTATATTCTGTGGCCTATTTCATCCGTCATTATTTAAAGTAGCACAAACCTCATTAATATAGTGTTTCAATGTTATATCCGGTACTTCTCAACCTATTGATATTTCATTTGGCTTTCTGTTATTTCTACGGTATGATATTAAGACGTGCGCGATTTTTATAATATGGTACACCTATTTTAAAGTTGTGGTTTTATAAAATATGTATTTTAGGCGAGTGTGATACATCTGCCAAACATTTGGACCTATTAAAACCAACTGTAGACTTGAATGTTCCACTTGACCATAATATACTTAAATAAATTTTTTTGTTCACTACTTTCTAAGACAACAAACTGTGGAGTTTAAAGATTCTATATTATACGTCTGTAACTACCCAAAAACAGTCACAACACATTTCACATAGAAAGATTACTATTACATTCCATCTGGACATGGTGACTTTAAAAGGATAAGGGGTTTATTTCAAAAATTGCCAGCTTACTATGTATTTTGTCACATATAATGTTTGTGTAACCAATAAATATTTTTGGCCACAATTGGGCTATGTAGTAATTTTTATTGTTGTATAATGACACGCTAATATGAAACATTAATATCATATCACAGGAACTACTAAAGCGCTCTACGCCCCCGGTTATATAAAAGGTCATACATATTTATAAGTTTTCTTATAATCGAATTGGCTGTTCATATTATTGTAGTGTTAGATGTCATATCTAATATCTTTAAAAATGTTTTTAAATCTTGGACCGTCTAAATGTAATTAAATGTCATGAAGCAAGATAAGTCCGTTATTCCCAGTCCTGATGTAGGCATTTCGTATGCCAGAAAAAGTACGCGTTTTACTTTTTACTATAATTCTCGTACTGCAACAAAAATGTAAATAAATATATATACATATTCACGCACATGTCGGTCTTTAGTTTCTCTTAGTTGTTTGTCATTTATCGTCTCATGAATGCAGAGTGATGTACATTTATTTTAACAGTGTAAAAATTTACTCTGCTAGTCACAAGTTTTTAATATTTGTCTATGTATTGACATCTAGGTGTCTTGGTTTGCCTATCTATAATTTAAGGATATCTAAACTTATTACGATAAATGTAGTGACCGATAATTATTTTCAAAAATTTTCATGTGATAAATATAAGGGCGAGTGAGCAAACGACCCTATAAATCTTGAGGTACAAACTTACTACGTTTAGTTTGAATTACGGTACACGCACGAGTGCGAGTAAACGAGTACAAAAAACACGACAGTTTTAAACTTTTTCCCTTCCTCAAAAGTACTGCTGTACTGGGTGGCTACAGAGAGGCAGAAAGAGAGAGAGAGAGTGAATGACAGAGAAGAATATAGGTAGTACTCGTTAATAAGCGTAGGAGGATGGGTGGGGTAGTACTCTAGCTATTTTTTCAGTTACTCCTTGCAATCATGCAACCCAAATTTCGCAACAGTTCGGATGGCTGCAGAACTCTGACACAGGCGTAAACTATAACGTGAAAACGAGTTAAAAAGTCCCATTAGTTCACGAACCACAAGTTACGTTTTCAAGATCTCAACTTTATGGGCACTAATTTAGGGGTACGACATTTATCATAAAATTAAACATTAGTTTGACGTATTTCGTTACACATACTTTCATTCAACACTTCCTATAGAACCAAAAAATTCGAGTTTTAAGTTTTCACCCTGCAAACCCGTGAGGAGTTAATGTATGATTGTGCTCATATGTGATAATTTCATCCCCTCTTTGCCGTAGGAGTGAAAAACAAACAAAGAGCAGGACTACCGAAAGAATTAATTTCCTTCAGAATTAAATTTTTTTTTGTCTTATAGCTCTGTTTTTTTTTATTATTAACATGTTTTAAAATGCATTACTCTCTGAGCTGAACTGTTTCACTCATGTAATATTTTAACTGTACTGCATGGAACATTTAGTAAACTACGTGCTGAGTGCTCAAATTGTTACCAATAATTATTCATAAAATAGATATAGGGCTACAGGAAACGTACCAATCGCATAACTCTTATCAAAGGCTCTCAAAGCATTGGGCACTTAATAGTTTCCTATGCACAACAACCACCATATAATTGTATCTCTGGCCAATAGCCTAAAGTCATTAAGCAAAAAAAAAATTTGTTTGCATTCAAGGCTTCTTCCTTTAAAAAACACTTTGCTTAGATTTCCAAACCGGCGTTCAGCCTACCGGAGTTTAGCGCAAAAGCCGTTTTGTCTGAAAAGTTATTTTTTGTAGTATTTAACCTATAACGCGTTTAGCTTAAAAAAGGTTTCGCTTAATGACACTTAGCCTCCTTTTAAGATATTCGATTTTACGCTAAACTGCAATGACCAACACATATTGCTCTATATCGGGGATATGAACCATAAAAGTACCATAGATGGGTTCATACTGTAATTTTATGTTGCAATACTTTCTTCGTTGGCGCACTCGATGATCTGTGAACTGTAGCCATAGGGAATTTGCAACGAGCGTTAAAAAAAAAAGCAAATGGTGTGGAACGACTTCTGAACACATCACTCAAACGGAAGTAACCAACTTCTTTGAAACTGATACTTATACAGTACGGTCGTGAATATCCTTGTGAAAATGCCCTCGTTCGAGTACAAGAGAAATTAATGAATTCTTTTCCCACATCTCCTTTGCACTTCACTAATTACATTCCCCCAGCAATTACTCCGGACCGGCCTCAACTGGCAAGCACGCCAGCTCGGTATTAAAAAATTTTGACTTTATTAATGAACTATGTGGAAATAATCATTCCGAATTAACTTGCAACATCAGTTAAAAATAAACTCCACTGATGTTCGCTGCTCTTGTTTTATCTTGGAGAGATATATGAATTAATATTAACGCAGAACTTTATATAAGAGAGAACAATTCGGATCGGAATTATTCGACGAGGGATTTATTTCGTTAGGGACTTGTGTCTGAGATGGTAATGTGCAATGGTGTTGATTCAACTGTTATCTTATGCTTCACGCTTTATAATAAACATATATTCGCCGTGTGGTTGTGGTAATGTGACCATCCATGAACGAGGATAGAATCATCCAAATCGCACATGGCATCAAATCAGCAGCAGAGAAGAGATTAATTGGTTAATGTCTCATTTGTTAAATAAATTTATACTGTTGCCAAAAAATTACATTTTTCTTAAAACCTGGCATCAGATGCAAATAAAAGGTAATTGCATTTTTCTGTTGATTCATCGTTGAGTCAAGCGAATAAATTATGTATTTGCAGTAAAAGTGAGCATGTTTCCGAAATAGAAACAAAATTTTTACGAACAAATATTTTATCTTTTCGTAATAATAAAAAAGTGGGTTACTTTTATTATAGACTCAAGCAATATGCAAGCCTTGTCAAGGATTACATGTTCTTTGCTTTTGAGGGACTATAAATTTTCAGCGTTTTAAACCACACACCGCGTATAAGAAAATTTGTATCGCATTGAACATGTTGATAAAAGTTACTGTAAGTAATTAAATACTTATAGTTGATTGATTTTATTCAAGCACAATACAGGCAATAATATATACTATAGATAACAAGAGCATATCCTATTTAAAAATTTCAAAGTTTATATTTGATTAAAGATCATTTGCAAATTTAATGTTTTTAAATTTGTTAAAAAATATTTTCATCTCTTAAGTGGTTTAAGACCATTTTTAGCATCCCTTATTAGTGAGACTAGTACAGCGCTGAATGCCTCTCGGTCCTGTAACATAAGTTTTTTTCTCCTAGTTTAATTCTTTCCAATAAGCCCTGAGGAAAAATAGGCACTCTCTCCTACTTTCCAGGTGAGTAATACGCTGCATCAGTAGTCTTATTACTATTCTTAAAACAAAAGTAGCACGATTCGTTTTATTACAAATAACACGCTGTTTTAGCCTTTATTACAACAGTTGGACTAATGGTGGTATTTAACCCTCTCTTTTCAATAGCAATTGCCGTGTTGACTACATAGCACGTGTTCTCAGTTGGTAGGGCAAAGTTAAAATATCCAAATACTCATTCCTTGAATGCTGAATCACCAGTTCCACGAACTAGACCCCTTCTTAAAATATCGGAGTAAGTAATGATGACACGGCTCAATCCCTGTACATTTTGCGGTTATAAACAGGTTAATCTTTTGACCTCTGAAAAAAAATTTATTAAAAATGCACAAATAATTTAATTTTATATTTGATGAAATGTTTACAGTAATCAAAATCGTAATTTACAAATGATTGATGCCATAAATACTTAAATAATGAAAAAAATGTGCAACACAATCAAGACTCTTTTGTGTACAATATTTTTTAGTAGCAAATAATTGTCATATGGACAGAAATGTGACTCTAAGTTGTACTGCCAAACAGAAAGCATATTTCCGTAAAAACTTAATTAAATAATTATATTTATAACGTAACGAAAGCCAGTAATATTTGTAATACCGTAAATCTTGACAACTTTGTGCCACTTTTTGATATTTGTAAGCATAATCACCCTTTTTATTAAGATAACTGGTTGGGAATTTTATCCAGCATAACAACACATCTCAAAAATGTAATCCTGTGGCCAAAACAAATCCAGGCAGCAAGGGAAGGGAGGTGGGATTGTTTTTGTGTGGCTCATTGTTGTATACACAAGTAAGTCAACTATGGGCCACGTCTTCTTGTCCAATTAAAATACGTGTCAAACGTGCCCTGGCTCAATGTTGTCACGCTACAATTATTCGCGAGTCAAAACTGTATACATTTTTGTTTTTTTACATTTTCCCTCATGTTTAATATGCGTTTTTCATGTTTTTTGTCAAATAAGTAAAAATGTCAGTTGAACATCAATACGTTATTTAAACGCTAGATAGCTCTCTGGTTCTGAAAGCAGCTGTGGCCCATTGTTGGGTCGCTGGCCCAAAGTTGTAGAATATTACCGTACATCGCGCCCGGTAGGCCTAAAGGTAATTTAAGTTTTGAAGTTATAATTTTGTAGACACTGCATATTTGGCAAGTGATCAGATTAAGTGCACACGTGGAGGCATAAAACAAAGCCACGACTGTAAAAATAGTGCTACATGCGTGAGCTCCGCCTCCGGGCACTACCCCCCCGCGAGAGCGTTAAAATCCCAGTCGTTGTCGTTCGTAAGAAAGACGTCATCGGTCCCGCTGGAGGGGGGAGGCGAGACAGCAATCCTGCCTGCTTATTGCTTGCAGGACTGACGTCACCCCCGCGTTCTGGAGGTGTCACGAACTTGAGAGCCATCGCGCGCTTCTTCTCGGCATCACCTCGAGCGGGGCGACTATACGCGCGAAGAATATTCTGGGCCGGGCCACCCCAGCTAATGCCTGTTCGCAGTTTCCTCACATGTTTCGAATCAAACTTTTAGAAAAATAACCCCATGCATTACATGTGTGATTGTTTGCTAAATACACTGAAGAGCCAAGAAAAACTGGTACACCTGCCTTATATCGTGTACCCCCCCCCCTCCTATCTTTCTACCACCAGGATCAAGCAGAAGTGCCGCAAGACGACGTGGCATGGACTCGACTAATGTCTGAAGGTATGCAGGAGGCAATTCACACCGTGGATCCTGCAGGGCGGTCCACAAATCCAATCTGCGCCAATTTGAGAAAGGGTTGCACGTCCGTCACGTTTAATAATTATCGTCAGTCGTCGTTTGTCCCGTTCGTTCGCGATATTTTTCCGGCCGCAGCGATGTCGAAGATGCCATGTTTTACCGGATTCCCGATATTCACGGCACACTCGTAAAATGGCCGTACGCGAACATCCAACTGTTATTATAACAGTAACATTATAAGGTTTTCTCGGGGTACCGCACCGTAAAGTGTGGCTCGAGATTAAACCTTCTGAGAATTGGAATTGAACTGAGTGAAATTGAAAGAAGGTGCTCTGGCTGTCCTCGGATACTGATTAGTTTACTAGGAAGTTGAAGAGGTCAGCGCGGCACACTGTCTCCCCGCCTCTGCGTCGGCCGGGTGGATCCACGGGTCACAGGGTAATCAGTCCACCGGACTTGTCTGTGCGTGGCCATAATTCCCCTAGTGGGATTCCCTGTGGACGGCTAAGAGGGAGAAAAGGGACTTACAAGCCAGTCTGAGGCCTACGGCCTCAGACTGCCCTGAGGCTTGACTAGTGGATGGACTTTGGGGACTTGTGATATCTGTATGTGCAATTGTATGTGTAATAGTGTGGGGACTTGCGTTTTGTGAGCACACATAGAAACTTGTATAAGTGTAATTTTGAACTGTGTTAGTTTCAGTGTTTAAAACTATATAGCAGTGAAAGTAGTGTGGGTCCCGCAGCCGCGGGAACATTACGATGGCTTCAGGGAGCCCTCGGGTACAGGCGTACCCAGCCCTGATAGAGGTTCTGGGAGTAATGGAGGAAAAACCAAGAACCCTTAAAGAAAAAAGAAAACGGTTAACAGGATTTCTGAAGACTGAGTATGTGGCAAGGGAGGTCACCGAGGCGGCTATTAGTCGTCTAGTGGACTCCAAATTCAACTGGGANTGAAGACTGAGTATGTGGCAAGGGAGGTCACCGAGGCGGCTATTAGTCGTCTAGTGGACTCCAAATTCAACTGGGAAAGGTATCCCATGTCTCCTGGGAAGAAAAGAATCCACAGGAAGATTTGGAAANGGACTCCAAATTCAACTGGGAAAGGTATCCCATGTCTCCTGGGAAGAAAAGAATCCACAGGAAGATTTGGAAATGTATTCAAGGAGTCAAGCTCAGCACGGTAGACGTCTGGATCCAGGAGGTCTACGACGAGGAGGACAAACTGGAGACCGAGGATGAGGAAAATACAGAAAAAGGAAAAATAGAAGAAGGATCAGAAGGCAGTGAATCCGCTTCCTCGGATGAGGAACATGACCTTAAAACGGCAACTCGAAAGGCACAGGAGTTCACACTCATAGGTAAAAAGGGAAAGCCCCTCAAAGCCGCAAGACTGATTTTCCCGGAAAATCAAGACCTGGAAGAGGTGCCCAGATCATCTGCAAGGAGAACGGCTGCTACTCCTAGCACTTCAAGGGATGAAAACCAAGTCAATAGGAAACTTCGGTTTCAACTATCGGCAGAGAAGACAAGTACTGGGAGCGACTCAGGGGATGAGGCATTTATCATCCGAATTGAAAAGAAAGTGGAGGAAACACACAAGGAAACTAAAGAACTGGTATCAGACATTATGGAGTGGATACTGAACAAAAGTTCTAAGATCAACAGTTCGCAAGCGAACTGGCTGATCCCAAGAATTAGTCAACTTCAAGGGCACATTGACAATGCATTAATGGAAAATGCAAAGTTAATAGGTAACTTGCAACAAGCAAGTAAAATAAGCAAAGTAAGCTCGATGATGGTACCTGCTGTAAAGGGAGAAGTACCGAGCATTAAGAGCTATGCACAGGCCGCAGGAACTGATGCAATTAAGCCTAAACCCGCCAAGAAGGTTATTTTGGTATATCCAGACAAAGAAGGTACAACGAGCGTTGAGACCAGGGAAATTATTAAGAAAGGGTTAAATCCCAAAGATGATGGCCTCCAGATTCGTAATATGAAAGGAATAAGGAATGGAGGCATTATGATCGAGGCTGGGGATGAGGAGACATTTAAATCCCTCAATAACCAGACCAAGATAAAGGAATTGGGACTCAAACTAGAGGCCCCAATGAAAAGAGTCCCCAAAGTCGTCATTTATGACGTACCTAGGGGAGAGGACAATAGTAAACTGCCTGAAACTATTTTCAGGCAGAATTACAGGAATGGGGAATGTGGCGGACATAATCTGGAAAGTTTTGTAAAAACTGTGTCCATCAGCCACAGGACTGGCAGGAGGGACACGGATAGGGTTAATATCGTGTTGGACTGTGACCCGAAAATAAGGAACGCTCTTATTGACAAAGAGAGAATTTACATCGGCTACGACAGCTGCAGAGTCAGAGATTATATCTCGCTCTCCAGATGTTACAAGTGCCAACAGTGGGGCCATATAGCCAAAAAGTGTAGAGATACAGAGTCTATCTGTTCATGCTGTGGAGTACAAGGACACGAGTATAAGAACTGTCCAAAGAAAGGCACCGATTTCAAAGAAATTTGCATCAACTGCCAGAAGAAAGGACTACAGCATGACCACAGAGTGGACTCAAGAGACTGTCCAGCGTATCAGAGAGCCCTATCCGTGGAACTCGCCAGGATAGACTATGGAGTCTAAAAACACAATTAGATGTGGACAAATAAATATGCAACGGTCGGCGGTGGTGGCCGCAGAGCTGAACAGAATAGTGGTGGAGCAGAGACTGGATGTGGTGCTGTTTCAGGAACCCTACGTTCCCTTCGATACTGTGGTGGGCCTGCGGGGCAGAGTATTCGATTGTGGTTTAAATCCGAAGGCTGGAGTACTGGGAACTANCGATACTGTGGTGGGCCTGCGGGGCAGAGTATTCGATTGTGGTTTAAATCCGAAGGCTGGAGTACTGGGAACTAATCAGAATATGGATATATCTATGATGGCTAGTGTATCGAACGCACATCACGTATGTGTCCAAATGTCAAAGGGCTCAATGGAATGTTGGATGGTCTCCTCCTACTTCCAGTTCGGGGAAGACGTCCAAGAGCACTTGGACAGATGGGAAGTGATTGCAGAAACACTTAGAGAAAAGCCATTAGTCATGTGTGCTGATGCAAATGCGAAGTCCGAGTTATGGCACTCTAACATCACTGACGACGCCGGAGAGCAAGTCGCCCAGTTCCTACTGACAAACGATTTGGACGTAGTGAACAGGGAAGGTGAACTGCCTACTTTCGTTTCGCAGGCCCATGGCAGTCAATCGTATCTGGACATCACAGNGTAGTGAACAGGGAAGGTGAACTGCCTACTTTCGTTTCGCAGGCCCATGGCAGTCAATCGTATCTGGACATCACAGTGGTGAATGCAAGAGCGAAGGATTATGTGAGAAATTGGTCGGTAACTGAAGAGAGCTCCAGTGACCATAGACTCATCATATTCGAGATACAGGGAGAGAAAAGGGTAACCCCTGAACTGGAAGACAAGGAAACAAGATACATACACAATATGGCGGACTGGGCCTCCTTTGACCGTGCCCTGGTGGGTAGGCTTGAGAAAAGTGAAACTCTGGATAGCACAATCGAAGACAGATTAAGCGCTATTACGGAAGTAATACAGAAAACCTGTGAAGAGCAGTTGCGAAAAACAACACCAGGTCTCCCTAACATGTCATGGTGGGACAGGGAGCTGGAAGATGAACGAAGAGATCTTCGCCAAACAAGGAAAATGCTCCACAGACTCAGAGGGGAGGAACGTGAACTGTTCTCTCTCATCTACAAGCGCAAGAAACAGGCCTATTTCAGTAGGGTACGGA
>NQII01002966.1:65976-85747 GCA_002778355.1 Clitarchus hookeri
ACCAAAGATTCAAAGGACACACTCATGGACGAAATCATGGAACAGTGGCAGCACAGATGGGATTCATCGGAGAAGGGCCGGTATACCTACGAGTTGATCCCTAGTATAACAACAAGAATGGACTGCAAATGGATCTCCATGAATCACTACAGTACGCAACTGTATACTGGTCATGGAAATTTCAAAGCGAAACTGTACAGCTTTAGACTCGTGGAATCTCCGCTGTGTGACGTCTGCGGAGTCGATGACTCAGTCCAGCATGTTATAATGGATTGTTTGAAGATAGAAGACATCAGGAGATGGCTGGAAGACGAGATGGAAGAAAAGGGCATTCACTTAGGAATGGAAAATGTACTGACGAACAAAGATCTCAACAAACTGTGGAATAAGTTCGCCACAAGAGTTGGAAAAAGACTAGAGGAGTATGATATTTGGCAAAGAGAACAAATTTCTGATGACCCATAAAGGGGTACTCAGGTAAAGGCTTCATAAAAAGTAAGTCGGAGTACTTCTGATTGGCGAGGAGGACAGGTTTTAAGAGAAAACCGGTAGAAAAACCGAGTTACGGCAACAAGAAATGTGAATGGCCCGAAGAAAACAAGAGGAGAAAGTGCCGTGCACTGTCTTACTCATCCGAGTACAGTTGCAGTGCGGGAGGATGGAGGGTGTGTTGGCCTTCGGGCCTTAAAACCTGTTATTATAACATTATATCTTCAAATTACAATATTCAATTTATAATTAATATGATTTAAACCAGAAAGAAAATAGGAGAGTTGGTAATACCTAGTAAGAAACAGTTATTTTGCAAAATATGGTTAAACCGAGTGCGCACGAATGCGGTGCGTTGTCACTTCGTTGTATTTTTCTCGAATTTTTTAAAGTTGGTTTGCATGAGGCGGAGGAATGGTCTGAACGTTGTACTTGAGAAGGACTTCAGAAAATCTGGAAGAAACCATGTCTTCTGTGTCGGTAGTTGGTAATGGCCATTACTTTCAACCTCGTGTGACGTGGGCGAGTTGGAAGGGAATGAAATGTAATTCTCTTTATTTATGAAAATCTAGTATGGCCTAGGCAATTCAAATATAAAGGATAATTCTAAAATCATGGGACGAAAATTGAAGGGTGGTAGAGCTCACTAAAATAAACAATTATTGTAAAGGGATATATGGGCGGTAGTGACGCGTTGAGGCACAAACACAAAAACATAACACATTAACGGAAACATAAAATGTTCATTAGCAGCATACTTAACGAGTGATTCCGAACAGGCAAAGTTAAAACAGTTGGTGGAAATGCATACACCAACAGTCACGCATGCTTGGCGACCTCTACATATGGCGTGATTTGCTGACAATGGTGGTGTGCGTGAATTACCCGGCGTTTTTTAATCTGTTCGCCAATCACTCCACCGACGCTTCCATGCTTGCATTACTGTCGGTGGTAGCAATTTTGAGCAATTATTATAATCATTGCTGTAAAAAGGCATTTAGCGGTGACGTTGTAAATAAACAATGTGTTGAATTTAATGTGTAATTTTTGTGTTTGTGCCACAACGCTTCACTCCTGCCCGTATATTCCAAAACAATAATTGTTTGTTTTAGTGAGCTTTACCACCCCTCAATATTTGTCCCATGATTTTAGAATCATTCTGTATATGCTTGGCTGCGTGATGTATAGCCACAAAAGGTTTTCATAAACATACTACTAAATTTTATTTATTTTTTGTTGTATATTGTTGACTGAATATAAAATGTTTGAATTGGTAACAATATACATTGTTACCATCACTAGTCACTTGTGACCTTAAAGGTTATTCAGGGTATAAAACTGTCGTGTGCCGTGGACCTGCGAGGTTCGCCATCAATAATAAAGTACTCTTGCTATGGGTATTACTCAAAATTATGTAAATTTACCGAAGGAAATTCTTTAGTAAAACACCAGTCAACGTTACGAAACTCAGTCCGCAAAAATTAATAACGAAATTTATATCTGCAGTTTTGAAATGCGAAAACTCTCCATGCTTTCTGTATTCAGATTGTCGGCGACGAAGACGGCTCAAGCTAGGTGAAGAATTATTTACTACAGCAGCCCAAAAATGACTACTCGTGCACGAGTGGTTCATCCACGTTTCTCGCAGATAAGCTATGACATCGCATATCCCGGGCTAATTAAATCACTTGTAGCAGATTCCAGCTCTTAAATTACTTCAACGATTTGGAAAACTCAAAGTATGTGGATTTCACTTGCTTATTAATAGTATATTTTAATTATAGTTCTTACGCACACGCTAATCGCATACAAAACTGTGATAGTGATTTTTTGTTCCTGTCGTTTGCAATCCGAAACGAAAAGTAAGTTGTATTTTTTAATTATAAGGCAACATAAACACAAGGATAATACATTTTATCATTGTCACATAGAAACACTAAACACCAAAATAATTTATAATTAGCACTGTACATGCTTCAAAGCAAAGCGAAAATTTAAAAATTTTAATCCATTATGAATGGATTAAAATTAAATATTTATGTATTTAGCAAGAGATGACGAATCAGTCAACCAGATATGTTTTTACCTTACTAAATTTGTTGTTATTCTAAGTACTAAATAAGTGATAATTCTTTCATTGGATAAATATTATTCTATGTATGTTGTGTGTTGGTTACATTAAATCTTCCTTTATGTCAACTAATTTTTTAAGGAGTTATCTACTAAATAAGAAGTTTCTTCTTGGCATTTAAATGACTTGGAAATAATGGAAAGATGGAAGTTGTTTAACGCGTTTAATATGGTTGGTTTTAATCCAGCAAGTACTTTTTTTTTTTGGTGCTGGATTGTTCATTTCAATCACAATAATGTAAAAACTGTGAAGTTTTCGTACCTCAGTTTCTTTACTTTAATTTGCCTTGTAGAAGTTTAAATCGTTCGCTTATAGCTGTTCGTCATATAACTGCATAGCGAGGAAAGTCCCGCATAGCGACTCAAACGCAATGGACTGCAAGGATATGCGTACATCTATTACCTAGGTAGTAAGAGTGTTAGATATGTGACATTCCTGTGTTTCACTAGTTTTTATGCTAGGAACTGTGTAATTTAAAAGCTGAGCTTAAATTTACATTTGTATTGATTCAAGTAGAGCATGATAGTTTGTTAATTTACAAAATCCTAAAAGTAAAACATTTCAATATTACAATAATAATAATATTAGAAATGGATATATATATATATATATATATTCATTTAACGATACTGGCGTGAATATATCCATTTAACGATTCTGACGTTTAAATCATTCTATAAACTATATCAAGTCAGCTTCAAATACCAAATAAAATATAAAAATTTAAGTTTTCTCTTTGATTATTAAATTATTTCAAACCGCTAGCGAGTTAGCGACTGTTCATTTCCAAACTAAATTATTTTAATCTCATATGTTGAAAAGCATTTGAATTTTGTTCCCAGTGTATTTCAAAATAGAAATTTTATGTAATACATCTATCGAAGGAGTGGAATTATGTGTCTGTGCTAAGTTTAATCTGACTGTGACGAAATTTTACCAGATATTCAGTATATTATTTGTTTCTTTGTGTGTGTTTACGTTTCATAAACATACCTGAATTTCATTGCATTCGATACCGATATTATATGATATAATTTCCTACCATGTCTAAAAGTTAACCTAGTTATTCTACCTTGTGAATTTAACACATGATGTAGTTTTCCTTCATATTCAAAAGTTAACGTAGTTATGGATGTGTCCATTCCGAATTAGTAAGTCTTTTCACCATGTATAAAACATAACACAGTTACTGATAAATTCATTATATAGCCATTCCCTACACGCAAATTTGACATATTTAATATCCATTGGAAAATTACACTATTTTTAAAACCAGTACACACAGTACTATTTTTTCTAATTTATTGCTTATATTGCTGTCCATAGTTCAGTTAAACTTCAAGTAAAAATTGTATTCTCTGATGGGCGGGTTTTTTCTAAGATTACATTTAAAAATTACAGAATAGACTGCAAACAAACTGTGGCTGATATTTGAGTTATTGTGCTCAATGTTGAGGAGCTTCTAATTTCACTGCCACGGAAACGTAGGACAGACAATGGGCCAGAAGACGGAATAAGCGGAGCATACTTCATCTCTGGTGTCATTTTGACGCTCCGCGAGGGACTAAAATAATGCAATTAATTGCCGCGCCCTCCGGAGAAGGCGAGTAAAGTAAATATCTCGTTTAGCAGGTAGCTTGAATGGCCCTATTACTGCTGCATGATTCACCTTGGGCCGGGGAAGGAGCGGAAAGAGACTAGATATACTCGGATTTGCGAGCTGGTCCCAAAGGAGAACGGCAATCTTTGTTAATCGCCCTGGCGCTAAGCTTAGCTGGCACGAGCAAGAGCAGCTTAAGTCAAAAGTTTGAGGACCGATATGCGTTTTAAAATTCCCCAACACAAGATCCAAAATTACATTTGCAGTGTCGTATGTACATTTCAATAATTTTTATTAAAATTCTAAAATTTGTTACTTATGTTTTATTTATGCATTGTTAGGAAACTTTGCCACCCTCAACCAAGCCGAACCGACTATATAAACTAGTGAACTATTAAAGATAATTGAATGATGGTTACATGCTCTTTACGGTAAATTTACAATGTTTCCTTCTGCCGTATGTAAAAATTATAGTTACCATGAATCTTAACTCCATATTCGAGCCTTCATATAGTAAACCCGTGAAACAGTCGTAGTTTCTTACATGATAACCGTAATAATTTATGGGGCTGAAACAAGCAGAAGCTAAAATATATAAGTTCCATATCAATAAATTTAAACAATATATATTTAATTCGATGTTAAAGCGGGGTCGCTCCCGGATTTTCGCACGTGGAAATCGTCCCGGACAATGTCTCTAGTCGGCGAGTTTTCTCAAGGTTCACCCGTTTCCCCCTCTCTGGCATTCTGGCGTTGCTCTATACCCGCCTCGTTTCACCCTCATGGGATCTCGAGACCTCGACGTGAAGAACCGCCTCAAACCTCTTCAGGAATGGAAAAGCTAATTTTTTTCATAACTATATCCCTATATTAAGTTCAGGAAAGAGCTCAACGCATAGTTAAGTTTAAAACAGTGGCGGCCGTTATTAAAGAGCACGAGAGCACGTGCATACCCAGTTTTCTGCAAATAATTTTTGTAATAGTGTAATTGTTTTGTATTAATTTTGTAGTGTCAAAACCGTTTTTATTTTTTTTGTTCTACTGATCGCGACTGGCCTTTTTTGATCTGTAAGGTTGAGATGTTGCAACACTGTAATGTGCACAGCTTCTTTGTGCGCCGTTCTTGTGCTGTCTGCGCATGCGCACTACAAAGTGACGTCACCTCTCATGAGCGGTTTGATTATTGGAAAATAGCACATACCCGGTTGTGCTCCCTCGGTTATACACTGGAGAGCCAAAAAAACTGGCATAGGCGTGCGTATGCAAATAACAGAGATATGGAACCAATCACAGTAACGCGATGCGGTCGAAAGCGCCTATATAAGACAACAAGCGTCTGGCAAAGTTGCTAGATCGGTTACTGCTGCTACAACGGCAGGTTGTCAAGATTTAAGTGAGTTTGAACGCGGTGTTATATTCGGCGCACGAGAGATGGGACATAGCATCTCCAAGGTGGCGATAAAAATTTGATTTTCACGCACGACCATTTCACGAGTGTACCGTGAATTTCAGGAATCCGGTAATACATGAAATCTTCGACATCGCTGCGGCCGGAAAAATATCGTGAACGAACGGGACAAACGACGACTGACGAGAATCATTAAACGTGACAGGCGTGCAACCCTTTCTCGAATTGTCTCAGATTTCAATGCCTCCTGCATACCTTCAGACATTAGTCGAGTCCATGCCACGTCGTCTTGCGGTAATTCTGCGTGCTCGCGGGGGCCCTACACGATATTAGGCGGGTGTACCAGTTTTTTTGGCTCTTTAGTGTAGTTCGTGCAGAACTGGACTGAAGTTAGCTCTATAAGACGTCGTTCCTTTACTCGACTCTTGGTAGCAGCATTGTCTGATAAGCGGGTCTTAAGCCCCGCAACTACTTGCTAGATGTCGGCGTGTGAATGATACCCATCTGTTTGAAGGCGCGCTTCGGCTGACGTACAACCAACAAACTTGCCATAGTAAATTAAGCAATTCAGAGTGACCTGTGACGAAATTTCCAGGTTCATTAAATACAACATTTCTGTAGCTTTCTCCGTGTAAAGTTTTTTTAGTAATGTGGAATTTGTCTGGGTATATCATTTAAATTTCACTGAACTCTATCTAGACTGATTTTTGCTGAGGTACGTTGAAACTTTGTTTTTAAATGTCTGGTATTTTTGTATTTTCCGTGTATTTGGTGCGAATTACAAATGAAAATTGCTTTTACATGACACAAAAATGAATTCCGTTCAAAGAATTTTAGGAAATAGAAATATTACTTACGAAGAAAAGTTAAATAATAAAACATTTTCTATGAATTTTCCAGTGTGAATTATACAAGAGCAACAACATTTATGGTGTATATTATGACATGCAAAAGCAGTGCAGTGAGAGTCATTTACTCGCTTTTGAGAGTTGCATAACAACTCTAACGTACTGAAAGGTTGTTTGTTCTCCCAATTCTGTTGTGTTGGTAGCTCATTAATGCAATAAAACTTTGCGTATGGTACCAGTGTCAGTGTGTGTGAAACAAAACACGGTTCACTCTCCTTATCACTTGCTGCTGCAACTGTTCGGCGCTATACCAACACAAACGGCTTACCATCAAGGTTGAGTTTCAAGCACGGTGCAAGTTAAAATACTTTCTTAATTGTATCCCTTCTATTCTAAATTTTTCTACTATTCAAAAAGTTGTTTCGTATACCACATTCTGTACACAAAGCACACAAACATTGTTACATACTAAATTTTTGTTTATTAACGTCTTTGTTTAGTGGCAAAGTTATCTTGTATTTACGAGAAGAACAAATTATTACGCAATAAACACCCGTGCAATTAATGTGCTAGTCTTTGCAATTAAATACTAGTTTTAAGCGACATCATATAACGCCAAAATTATACTTATGCACGCAGTACTATATGAATCAAATGCGAGGAACTTGAAATACACTTTTGAAGGAGATGCAACAGTGTTTGCTTGGAATTGGGGTGAAAAACTGTGTGGGAAAATATCACTTTTAATGCAGTAAGACTCGAACGTACGACTTTTTGAACGAGAAGGTTGGCCGAATTTAGTTTTGACTACAAACATACAGTAATTTGTTGCCTTACGACATTTTACGAAAGTGTGTGAACACACATTACCCATCTTCAAATCCTTATATCTGTAGCCTTATAATTGGTAATTTTTCCATAGTACCTATAAGTTAAAAATTTCCAGTAAATGTTAAGACATTTACTAATTTTTTATTGCATTGTTCCTTAAGCGCTTCGATCAATGCATATTTTAAAATGTACACAATTAGGACTGGATATGTCTAAATCGTTGAATTATAATGTGTTTATCAAACTGCAATCCTGCTATATTTAAACACTAGCAGCTGACAGTTGAGTATCTTAGAACGCGAATCAGCGCCTCAGAACAGTGCGATTAACTATAATTCAGCGGAAGTACTCATAAAACTTGTATAGTTCATCCATAAAAACAATCAGAAAGCCTCTACTTTTGTTTAGATACATAGTCTCGAAGTTTACATATTTTCGGAGTGATTTACATTTTAGTTTTATAATAACCATACGCTTTTGGACGAGCTACTAATAATGAATGAATGAAAAATTTCACCAATAGTGCTTTGTTGTCATGGGTTTGTGTCTGTATAGTTAACATGCCCAAAGTATGTCAGAATGTGATTTCTCAATTTACAAACTGTTTTGGAGTTTGAAAGAGAGAATTTGTGTGGCGAAAATGCAGTTGCGAGGGGTAACGTGCTGTTTCCCTAAAGTTTTCGGTGAACTTTTATTTGATTCAATTCCTACTATAGAAGAGTGGATTAGTAAACAAGGTTCAATGTTTTACTGAACAGTTGTTGTCGTTTGCTTGAATTGTATTAATTGTGTTGAATGACACACTTTTTTATACTTTCCAACACAGTACCCTTGACGACATATACATCGGCTCTAGCATAGGACAAGAGGTCATCTAGAAGCCACCTTCTAGCAAAATGTGCTTTAAATTTTCCAAAAAAAATTAATTTAATGGGCCAAAATCAGGGCTGTAAGGATGATGCTCAGTAATTTTCAATAAAAAGGTCTGTCAACCTTGCTGTGTTGCCCATGCATTGTGAGCTCTGGCATCATCATGCAGGAGAGCAACACCTAACACCTCTAGGTAGACACAAACTGTCCACATCTAACCGCTGTAGAGCTGCAAAGATCCTCTGGAATGCCCCCCTCCAAGTTGTGCTTAAGAAAAAGGACGTATCAGGAAAGACAAAATGCCGCATCATGGTAGACTACAGGCGCCTGCATGATCGCACCATAGGAGATGCCTTTCCAAATCCGAACATAAACGATGTAGCTAACCACACTCGACCTGGCCAGTGAATACTTGCATGTCCCCGCGAGGGGACATAACAGACAGAAAACGGCATTCGTTACGCCCCACAACCACTAAGAACTCACTCGGGTGATATTTGGATTAAAGAGGGCGCCCCACCACATTCCAACGTCCCATGAACACTGGGCCAGTCGGACTCCAGGGAATAAAATGGCTGGTGTACCTTGACGACTTAGAGGTACATGGACACTCCCAGCAGGAGCGTAATTCCCGATTACGAGAGGTACTCGAGAGGTTAAGGTAACCCCTATTCAAGCTCCAGCCTGATAATTGTGAATTCATTCGCAGGGAAGTGGCACGTATAGGTCACACAGTGACGAGAGAAAGTGTTGAAATCCGAACCGGGGAAGGTAATCAAGGTCCAAGAATTTCCACAACCCAAAACTAAAGGTAAACTAAAATCCTTTCTAGGATTAATGGGGTACTGTAAAAATTTATTGAAATTTACGGTAAAATAGCTTAATCACTATATCAACTCCTCAAGGGAGACACCTATTGCATCTGGGGAATGTCACAAGTGATGGTTTTAAGATCCTAAAAATCTCACTGACGATGGCCCCAGTACTGCAATACACTGGCATTGAAACACGGATTTCCTAGAGTTGATAATAATGTCGTGCTAATTAATGTGGCGGATAGAAGTTGCTGTTTAAGCTTGGTAAATCTCTTCTATCCGTAGACGTAACACTGGGGCCAAAATGTTACGAGTACGAGTCGCGTGTAAGACACGGGTGTGGTTCGTCATTCCTACATAAAGTGTTTAGCTTGCTAAGTTTTAAAAGACTTCTCTCAATTACCCCTCTGGCCATAAGAAAATCCATTTTTTTACACCCTTTACTAATAACGAGTACTTCCCACTCATCTGTTTATACTAGTGGACACAACTGCAAACACACTATTGCTAATAATTACATTTATAGTAAGTAATAAAGTATTAAATTTTTATTGTTATCACATTACTCAGTAAACATGACAATTGAGTTACAGCGATCTTCGATAAAGTACCTAAAAATTGTCGTTTCCGCTATCAAATCGACTAAATATGCAGTTATTGTTTATTATGTTATTAAAGTTGATTTTCTGCTTTTACCTGATTGAAGTGTAAATGATGTGTGATATGTAAATAAGAGTTAAAACTCTTAAAAGATCAAAAAAAAAAATAAGTATTTTTATTTTTCAAATGTATTGTAACTTGAAGTTATAAAAAAATCAATACATTTAATTTATTTTTACCCCATTTATCCCAACATACGCTTTTGCTGAAATGGCTGGCGCTGAAAATCTGCGGCCGTAGGTTGCTTGCTACCTATTATGTTGAGGTATACGTCCTTGCTCCGGCTTAACGCAGAAGTCACAGTAGGCCCAATTAAGTAAATAATACGCTCTCAAGTTTATTTATATATCCTTCTGATAACTAACTGAAGTGTAAATATTAAAAGCCATGTTAACAACGTTATTATTAGAAATTATGAAAGAGTTATAGACATATTCCTTTTTCGCGCATGTATTTTCATGCGAGATAAATAAAGTATAAATAAATACTTACTTTATATTATCGTCGCAAATGTGACAACAGTTATGGCAGCAATAATACTTAAAATTCTAATAACTGTTACGTCACATCCATGACGTAGCGGAATGTGGTTTTACAATCAGACTATGAAACCAACATAATGGGTAAATATAAATAAATCCATCACCTAAAATTATCCTATGTTAATGAATTCCTTGCTTTTTTTATTAAGAGTTCGAGATAAATAAACGGAATTACTAGCGAAAATTACATCTTTGCATCGACGAACGTCTAGAAGAACAATTATGAATACCTCACTAAAGCTCTAGTAGGAAAATTCTATTTGAAAACTCTTTTGTTGCCATAATTTTATTCTTGTATATTGTTAGCAAGATATTAATACAGAACCGTTACAGAATACAAGGAAAATAGAAAACAAATTGTGTTATTTTATTCGTAGCACCGTTTACAAACACTCTCAGAAGGCAAAACTCTTTTAAAATTTTTAATCCTGCATACCCTAAACCGTTTCTGCAAAGGGCCATGAACAAGAATACGCAAAGCTGAATGAAACTCGCAAAAGCGCAAAATGCCTCAAAGTTAGCGCCGCTGTTAAATATGTAGCGAAACGCACCTCGAGTTGTGTGCCCCTTCGCGCGAATAAATTACTAATGCGGCTACAAAACCCACGAGTTGGAAGCCACTGCGGTATTTACAGCGGAAAGCAGTAATTGTGCCGAGTTGGAGGCCTAACCATCTGACGATGCGCAGAGACACCACGCATCATCACGTATTGCGCACAAATATTGAATTCGATGTTTAAATGAAATAACAGGCCTGCATATTAAAAATGATAACATTTTATTTTATTATTAAATTTTCAGTACGATAATAAACATTTTCTGAAAAAGTTACATTTTCTTAAATTACGGTTTTTTTTTTCATCATTTTAATAAGGAATACAAATACATCAAACTTGACTATGGAGATCCGTTCAATACTCTGCCTCTGCGTACAACAATTTACTATTTGTTGTTTTATATTTCATATATGTAAACGTAACCGTAACTTAGATCAACTAGTACCAATGCTGTTCCAAAACAAATTTGATACACCTATGGCAGTAGAAAATAGAAAACATGCCGTAGCGGTAATAAACTGTCTAATAATTGGTAAGCATAAACTTCTATGAATGTGGCGACTGCCTCTTCCGCACTACAGATGCAGACTCCAGAAACGACAGGTTTTAGTTCGGGAAATTAGAACATTTATTTTGTTGTGATACACAGAGTAGTTACGGAAAGATTTAAATGCACGGAACAATATCAATGTTAGCTTCAAGATTATTAAAAACAATATTTTATGTATTCAGTAACGAAAAGGTACACTTAAGGTGAAGAATTAATTTTTTTATGAGATGAGCATCCTTATACATTTATCTCCGTGCGACAGAAAGGGGATTACGTACAATATTGACGGTTTAAGGACAACGCTACATTGTAGCTATTGCAAAGCTGTTTTGAATATTTATTTTCCGTGTTTAAAGCTTTGTTTACACCGGAGCGAACAGAAGCGAACACGTGCAAGCCAGCATCGTCAAATTGAGCATTCTCGGGGCACGGTGGCAGAGCGGTTACACTGCTCGCCTCCTAACAAGGCGAACCGGGTTCAATCCCAGTCTGGGTCACTCCGCATTTTCGCAAGTGGGAATCGTGCCGGTACGATGCCGCCGGTCGGCAGTCTTTCTCGGTGATCTCCCGTTTTCTCCACCCTTGCATTCCGGCGTTTCTCTGCCCTCACCTCATTTCAACCTCATCAGCATTCAAGACCTCGTTATGAAGAACCGCCAAAATCTCTCAACTCTACTCGAGCATTCTCATTAGTATAAAATGTATACGAGCGCGAACAAGCACCCTTCGTCCTTGTTCGTTCAGGTTCGACTCGCAATCGCTGACGATCTGATTGTTTTCGATCATTCATCGAATCACCAAAAATACGTTTGTTCGCTCATGTTCGGTGTTCACGCCTCGTTTACACCGGAGTGAATAGCTCCGACTCAAAACACAAGCGAATGGTAGTAAACACGTGTGAATAGTTCTCTTATACTTATTCGCACACATTCACTTCTGTTTGCTCCGATATAAAAGGGGCTTAACAAGATTATACAAGAACACAACATCGCAGTAAAAAACTATTTTCCTCCCTTATTATTTTTGTATATCCACTCAGAAAATTTACATATTATTGTAAATTCTTAAAAAAAAAAAAATAAACACAATAGCTATATATGATTATGTCTAACAAACTCGGATCCTAATGGATAAAGTCTAACCAATAATAATCTTTGCACAATGCATCAGACGTGTCTAGAGTCGTAAACATGAACCAGAATGCCGAATTAAGAATACAAGAAATATTATGGTATACTATCTAAGATTACACAGTTTTAGTTTCTCAAAACCTTTCTTAATTTTCTTTTAAATTTAGTACTGCACAACTAAGGAACTAATAGACTTTTCAAACCAAATGTAAAGCTTTCTAATTTTTAATTTTGTAAAATAGCCCTACGTGTAATTAAACCTAAATCATCGTATCTCAAGAACTAATAGAACGATTTATTTTAAATTTGAATGGAGCTACTATTTCGGTATTCTACCTAATAAACTTTAAGTGGTTTCTATAGAACAGACTCCTAGACTGATTAAAAATTATTATATATCATTACTTACCTTAGTGATCGAAATCTTTAGAATTTTAAACATATTGTCACGTAGCTCAATTTTTGGTTCTGTAGTGGTGCCTATTCTGTGTTTTAAATTTTCTCTGGCGCAACTGTGAGACCGCGAGACCCAAATGTTTTGCAATAGGAGGTCAACGTCGTCGACTTGTTCTGAACTGTTCACGGAAGCGTATCGTCGTCCTGAGGTTTCGCTGCACTTCGTTTTCTGAATCGGACAGTTTCGGTTGACGAAAGGAGGCCGCTGTTGCGGAACAGGTAGCTGGGAGGCGGGGCCCTGCCCGCCTCTGGCTGATCGACCGGCTCTTGCTGGGTCAGCTGTCGTAAGCGCGCGCGATGATCCGGGGTTAGGTTAAGTTCAGGGGGAGTTCAAATCCGGGCGCGAAACGGAGAGGACGTGTGTGCCGAGTGCTCGTGCCTCAAGCCTCGCCTGTTTTGATTCGAGAGAGTTCGTAATCGAACGCGAATCGGGAAGGATGCTTGTAAGGCGCTAAGTCTGGACTGTATGGAGGATGTTGCCGTACCTCCCACTTGAATCGCTGTAGCAGTTCGGACGTTTGGCGGGCCGTGTGAGGTGTTGCGTCATCGTGCAACAACATCACACCGGCGCTCAATTTTTCCGTGGCGCTTCTCTTTAATTGATTTACGCAACCGGTTCAACGATGAGGAGGTGAAAGCAGTTATCTCCGGGTGGTTACAAAGCGCTGGAGGAGATGTCTACGCATCCGGAATCGAAAATTTGGTTGACCGTTCCGATAAATGTTTACAGTCTCTTGGGGACTATGTGGAAAAGTGAACTTACATTTTATGTTGTCATAGACATGTTGCCTATGTATAGGTGGTTTCATGCATGGCCATAATGTGGAAGTGTAACTTATTTATTGATTTGCCCTCGTATCTTAGTAGTCCGGTCGTGTTAGGCGCGGTGCTGCTCGGGGCCTTCCGTCGTCGGCCGGCCCCTCTAGCTGGAGTTATGTGCGGGACGGTGGGTTCACCCTCGTCGTGCGGCTCCTCGTTGGGGAGGGGGGTGGGGGAGGAGTCGTGAGATGATGCCAGACTTATAAATGGTTTTCCCCTAATTTTGTAAATAGTAAGTAACGGAAAAATAGGAATTAAGGAATGAACGGAAACTTTGAATTAGCAGTAACCCAATTAGAAAACGCCATGTGGAGGGTGGGCTCGTTTCATCCCAGTATCTATGGTGCTCAGAGAGGGAGTATATTTTCGCAATGCTAAGGAGTCTCTTTTATTGTGCTGTATTTATTTTTGCCTCCTTTGTGTTATGTTTGCCCCGCTACACTTTTAAAACTACTCTTAGTCTTGCTATAACAGTATAAACTGTCTTACAAAAAAATGTAATCCAGATGGAATGGTACAGATTTGACGATATTCTGCACCGGGCCATACCATGGCTGGGCGTGTAAATGGTTATAGCGATGGTTTTATTTCTGGAGACCACGTGATTTCGCGTTGTAAAACGGTGCCATACTTTACTTCCCAGTCACAGACATACTCAGGCAGATCTCGTTTTATCAAAGGTCGCTGCCTTATTCTCCTGCTTGACTCCAACAAACGTAATTAAACGATCAGAAAGTCACGTGTTTATTATTGGTTCATAGTCATGCATGGCGTGCCGGATGAGCGTAATCCCAGTTGCACGCATCAAGCTTTAATATACTTCCATGAAGCCTAGTCTGCTACAAAATCATGACGCGAAAACATCGGGCCTCTATTTATAAGGCGTGTATGGAACTTTTATCAGACAGTGAACACAGTGAGTGGAGGTAACTAAATGCATCATCATATAGACAAAAAAGAAAACATTTCTAACACTTGACGTAGTTTAATGATAGTAGAAGCTACGTCGGCCAGCATGAGTTCGGGTGGAAGATCGTCCAATCTTCACAGTCGTCCGATGTTGGAACCGATAAAAACACGAGGGCACCTACACAGGCACTTAATGTTTCGGTTGAACAGAGACACCAATGGAAGATCGCTGTAATGTGCGCCATGCATTATCCGAACCTTACGACATCAATGCCTGCCATCCATATACACTCACCGGACGATATACAGCAACAAACGTCAACCTGCTCTTTGTATAGGTGAATGGTGACATCTGGACTAAAGGTTCACAGTACCATGTGTAAGCTTCCGAAAACACCATATCAGAAACTGCGGCGTTCAGAGAGGTGCTGTAACTGGGAGGCATGGACTGATGGTGAGTAGCGTCTCATCGTGTTCAACGATGAATGTCGGTTCAGCATTTCCATTAAACGATTACTGTCGAGTGCGGGTATAGCATCACCGAGGGGAAAGGCCATCGTACTGTCGTTACTGTGGAGAAACACTCCGGCATTACTCCTGGTATCAACTTGTGGGGTGTCTTAGGGCATGACTTCATTTCACCTCTTGTGGTAATTTAGGAGAACTTTTACGGTGCACCGGCACGTCAATAAAGTTATGCGTCCTCGTGTGTTATCCCTCATTTAACCACACCATGGTGTAGTGTTTCAAAAAAGTCAACTCTCTTACACACACGGCGCGTGTTTCTACGGAATGCCTGCGTAATGTTGAGGTATTCTCGTGGCCAGCATTGACCCCAATCTGTCCCCGATGAAACATGTGCGCGATCAGTTCGGATGTCAGCTCCGACCGGGTGCCGATCTGCAGAATACCGAAAGCCAGTTAAAGCAACTGGCTGACTCGCATCACGAAAGGATACAACGGCTGTACGATTTCCTTTCGAACCGAATTGGCTTATATATAGAGTCTCTAGTGTGTGCTGTATCCAGCTTATATTCGACCAGCAGTGTGCCCGCATTAAGTGCGCCCCTATTAAGTGTGTTGTCGTGTGATCTGATATTGTAACCATATCAATAAATTCACATGTCATTCAAAAAGGCGTAGTTTCTTTCCAGTTACATAATGTCCTGTGTGTGCTAAACATGTATTGTCCGTGAGTGTATTTAATTTAATAATTTCAGGTAACTTTTTCATTTCAACTTGTAAGGTAGTGTCAATTGTATCATATAAAAACTAAATCTATAAAATGTAGCATGCTTATAGTATTGTGGCAGTCCGCGAGAAAGGAACAAGCGTTAAAAAGGTAAGATTCATAGACTCAGACAATTATATTTTTAATGAGTCTGACGCATGGCATGTACATGGGATAGGCATTGCGCTGTTTCCTCACCCTGCTATAGTTATACAGTCAGGCAGCCAGCCAGGGCCGGCCGATGACAACGAAACTTCCGGGGAAACACCCTTGGAACAGTCGCGACCCGTAAGGACACGCGGAGAAGAACCGAAGCCGAATGAAGGAGGGTAAGTCCCGAGAAATAGCTGATATGCGGCCCTCGACGAAGGAAAGTGCAGAGCCAGCTCTGTAGGAACCCCCGCCACAGTAACTTCACCCTCCCTCCACCCTAGTTGGAGAGCACAAGCCGCAGACGAGACACGAAATCTGGCACAAAAACGTGTGGGGTACACAGGAAATTTCCCGATTTCTTTCTCTAGAAACTGCTGATAGCTAACTTGAGTATGGCGGGACACTAGTTAAATTCAGGAGCTAACGAGGCAAGAATGCAGTTGTTGAGAGTCGTCGGGAGGCGCTGGACCATCATCAGTGAGAGTCAGTCAGGCAGTCATATCGCACTCAGAGAGGCCGCAGTCGGGTGAGCCACTCGAGGCCAGGTTTCGGATCCCGGCCGAGCGAATTGTCGCCAGCCGAGACGAATTAGGTGTTTAGCCGAGACGGGAGGCGAAGGAGACACGGGGTAGGCAGTCGCGTGACGAGAACAGCGCCGAGAACTTATAAGTAAATTCTCGGAAACTAGTGGCGGCCCCATACCGAGAAGAGCCATTCCCCGAGAAGACGTAATTGTGCGCCGGATGGCGACGAGGCAAGCAGTCACTCAGTCAGTAAATCAATTGTGATGTCACCGGGGAGAGAACCTAGGGACAGCAGAAACTTCATGTGTAAATTTCCGAGGCAAACCGAGTGGAAGTGCCGAGAACTTATGAGTTCATTTCCTAAAACATAGTGGCAGTTTCCAAGGCGGGAGAAGTCGAGAGTGCGAGATGAGTCGTGGCAGATGTCGAAGTAGGAGAGGGGACGCGAGGTCTCCGAAGAGGAATACTGGCCGAGATCAAAGAGAAATCACAAGTCCCGGGAAACCAATCCCGGACTTCCGAGAAGGGAAGCCGAGCTGACCCAGTTACTTCAACCAAAGGCAAAGACGAGTGGTGAGTCTCAGCCGCGAAGCGCCCCATCGAGCGAGAGGGAGTAGTCCAGAGGGATGTGATAGTGAGTCAGTCAAAGCCGAAGGAAGAAGCCATCTAGTACAGCTTGCCAACGAGAGCCAGTTCGAGGGCCTGAAAAAGGGCCACCCCACTAACCAGGCCTCCACTGCCAACGAAGACAACTCACAAAAAGACGCAGGCACAGATAAGTAGAAACGACTCCATCCTCTCCATCCGTACAACCTTCCCCAACGCATAGCAAACCGCCCACCAGCCCTTCAGGCCTTCGATTTGTAGGGGGGCTCAGTGTGGCCAGCGTCTATAAATACCTATGTTACCTTCAGATAAATAAAATACTGGTTTGTTAACTAACGGAGAATACGAGTATTTGTTTACCTCCATACGCCACAACCACAGGTGCCCTTAGTCTGAACCAAAGTAAAGTATCTCAGTACCCTACTAGCCATCATTCTGTATAACTCAGGTGGCTTAGTAGCATCAAGACCGCTGTCTAATATTAAACTTATTATCATGGCAGTAGACATTTTTAAATTGTGCTCTTACAATATTACTTTAGTTCTTTATTTCACTGTTCTGAAAGAAATATTGCGTGGTAAATTATGATTTAATGTATTATTATATTAATTGAACTGTGTGCCACTACATTTGGCACAAAAGCAGTATTTCGGAGGCCACTAAAATAATTTTTCATGCAGCAATATTTCATCATTTAATGACGTTATTCCCTTAGAGTTATCATATGTGAGTGTAGAACAGTTTAACATATACATATTAATATTTTTGTTTTGAAGTATTATCAGGACATAATTAACATGGCAATGTCTTCACTCGTCCGCCATTTTAGAAGTGGGCGCTACCAAAATTTCTTATTATGCACATATTGGCAGATATTACTGTGATAGAAAACTTTTCCTGGAATGAATGTTTTAAAACTAAAGACAATCTGACAAAGCATTTGATAAACTCATAGAAAATTTTCAAGTAATGCATCCACAACATGTCACTGTGTGGTGTGGATTTTGGGCTGGAGGTATCATCGTACCATTCTTCTTCGAAAATGCGGCTCGTCAGGCAATAACAGTTAATGGTGCTCGCTATCGCGAGATGATAATCCATTTTTTTGTGCCTAAATTGCAAGATATGGATGTGGACGACATGTGGTTTCAACAAGACAGTGCCACGTGCCATATAGCCCGAAAAACCATTCAATTACTGTATGAGTCATTTCTTGGTCGCGTAAATTTTCCGTTTGGTGATAAGAATTGGCCGCCCAGATCATGCGATTTAACGCCGTTGGATTTTTCTTTGGGGGTTTTTGAAGTCTAAGGTTTATGCCAACAAGCCCACGACCACCCACGCCTTGAAGGAAGAAATTGAGCTCTGTATCAACGATGTTCAGCCACATTTTTGCAAAACGGTCATGGAAAATTTCGACAAAAGAGTGCTTGTGTGCCAGCAAAGGCGTGGAGGCCATTTACCCGATATGCTATTCCATACATAACCCTATAATGTATAATTTATGAATCAATAAAATATTTACAATTTGTTATTAAAAACCCGTGTTTTCTATCAACATTACTTCTTGCGTATATTTTTGGGACATTATTTATATACATAAGTGTGGAAGAATGTTAACTAATTTTTATATCGATTAATTTTTAGAACCCTTAGTGTTGCTTAAATTAATTGTATCGAGAGCTTAAAAGTCGACGTTTAATACCCATTTAGACTAGCTTTCACATTTGTCTACATAAAGCACGGGAAGGTTTATCTTTGCCAGTGCGGTCCATTGCGATGTTCAGTGCCCAATGATCTTCTGTGTGAGCAACAGATACACAAACCGTGCTTCTGTCCTAGGTTACTGGAGATACCTATTACTACAACCGAACAAACGTCCTACACCTCATTGTTTCTAATAACTTAACAATTGCTGCGTAAAGCACGAATCAACAATTTCCTCATTTGCAACACCCGAAACCATAAATGAATGTGGGTGTTAAAGGGCTACGAGAAAACTTCACCGAGTTCTTATTTGTGCACAATCAACATTCTTCTGGGGAATTTAAAAGTTAACATTTTCTAGGAATTAACGAATATTACCAATGCAATGACCAGTGCTTGCGAAAAACTGTTTTAAATACATAAGTGGTAGCATTAAGCATTTTCATTCTCTAGTCTCTATTTATAAAAATACAAAGTAACTTTCAATTTGCCACGAATTTAAACATTTAAACTCTTAATTGGACGTTACAACATCTCAACACTTTAATTAATTTGTTATTTACGACAAAATATTTGAAATTACAAACAGTGGTTGTCACAAAACACCAGGATTCCAAAAAAAAAAAAAAAAATTATGACCAACCAAATGTGAACAAAGCCATACAAAAACAACGTTTTCTGTATGAATACTTTTCTTGGCTGGACAGATTACTGCATCTGTGACGTAATTTACGCTGAGACGCTGCCTTGAATACCTTGAGCGAGGAGTAGTACGTAACGAATGGAGAGAACACACACATCTCTGGGAGTAGGTAAATATCCCTTAGGCCGGCCATGATATCCCCCAGGAAGCTACTTCCACAAAAACTGACGGAGATGGCGGAAAAGGTGAGGAGTGGCCATTCTATCCTCCACAAGAAATATTCCGCAAACTC
>NQII01002966.1:85977-114494 GCA_002778355.1 Clitarchus hookeri
CCCTTCCTTTACGCAGTCAGCTTTCGAATAAACAAACCAGTTGTTTATTGATATTTTATGTGGAAATTTTTTAGCTCGCATTTTATCGACAGTCACTTTTTTAGATCTCGTAAAGACTGAAACGCATCGAAATATTATAAACAATACATTGGAATTTTTGCTAACTAATTCTTCAGCATACACCAAAATTTTATTTTTAATAGTTTTCCATTTTTGGCCACTTCTGTTGTGTATTTGTGTATCTGGGCTCGATTCATGGCAACGACACAGATGTGTCTGGGTCTGGATAATATAATTACATTTAGTACTCCTTAACATATTTAATACTAATTATGATAGAAAGTCTATTTAAAATAAGTAAATTACGCAATGTGTAGTGTGTTTAGAATGTGACTCTTATAAGATGTTTATTAGGTGATCTAGTTTCTTTATTTCTTAATTAGTCAAAATCAAATCGTCATTGTTTATATAGGTTATACATAGATGTAATATATACAAAATATTGAACTAGGTAAATGGCCATACGGATAGACGAATGAGGCTGAATTAGCAGGGAAAGGAATTGTGTGAAGTATATTACTGATCAACAAGTTAAGCCATAGTACCCACCGCCTCAATTCCTCTTGGCAGTTACAACTGAGCGCTTTTGAGTTCCGATAGACTTCTCATCACGCCACATCCCAGTATCGTACACGTGCTCTCACTGATTACCAACAATATTAAGCTCGAAATCTGAGATACCGTCGGAAATAAGCCATTTATGTTAATGGCCATAGTTTTTTTTTAAAAGAATATGAGCGAGTTTGTTTCATCTGCGTAGTTCATATTTTGCTCAACTTGTTCAGGTAAACTAAGTTGAGAATTTTTTTGTTTTAGAAATAAAATTATTCAAATATATATATATTTGTGATAAGTTAAATATAAAGATATTGAAAACTATGAAATATATAGCCTAGCAGAACAATTGTTACAAATCTGAAAATATAGCAAGTCGTTAAAAAAATTAGCAGCGTTCAGTTTCTGTGTTCTAGTTATATTCAGGGGCACCTCATAATCGCGAAAAGAGACCAACGCAGGCTACACATAAATGTTTTACATGCACACCTGCTATTTATTAATGGATTTCTTGGATTTTTAATTGTAAATTTTGGTACTTCACCGAGCTAGTTTGAATTAGGTTACTTCAGAAACGGACGCCTTTATTTAGCGAGCTGGCATATTAGACTCACATAAATCACTAAAGTCGACGTTAACTGAAGTGTTTTCATACACAAGTACATATGAACACTTTTCGTCGAAATCGGGTGTCCCTAGTTGTTAGATTAGGGAGTATATGTTTCCGGAATGTAAAAAGTATAACATCGGTTCATGCGTTCGGATTGCTAGCGATTTCCAGTGAATAATTTCACCCTGTTTGCAAACGTGCCGACATTCCGTAGAAACTGGTTTTCCCTGTGCAACTTTTGCCGAAGACCTGAGTTTGATGTTTATCGCCTATGACAGATTTTTTCTCATCGAAGACGGACGATCTTCCCGCGTTCCCCCCTCCCCCACCCCCCAAGACATCAAGATTCCGACGGAATTTATTTCAATCTTTTGAGGACAGGAAAAAAAAACATATATATATATATATATATATATNGAAATAATTCTGTTTGTACTGCCCTTGAGCTAGGTATATTTCGCGGACCGGAGGAGGCGAAGCGGAAGGGATATCTTGTGTACACAGCTCTATCGTCATTGAACTGCAGAGGGTGCAGGAAGGAGAAGAGGGCGCGTTTCCAAAAGGGGTGTGTGTGGGGTTTGGCGAAGGCCGCCTTCCGCGCCCCATTATACCTTCCTCCAAAACCTGGCGGAGGATCGATAGCCCTCGGGAGTGGGTAAACATATTTATTCTTCCCTGAATGCGTGTTTCCTGGGAGGGTGGGTGAAAGAAGAAGGGGGTGATGCAATCAGCTTCACCGCCCTCCCCTCTCTCCAACTGCCAATCCGAGAGGGATGCTATTGTCAACAACCCTCTTGAACAGCGAACCGCGAGCAGGATTTCCGTGCGCACGCCTGCTGAAGCGACAGGGAAGGCGCATGAAAAATAATTACAAAGGAAAATCACAAATACTTTTTCTCCCTCCGCTATCAAGAAACACGCATGAAGATCAATTTTACCCGTCTTCGTTCTCGTGGAATATCATTGAGTTACCACTGGTATACTGTCCGTACCGGTTAAGACTGGACCCGTTATACACGAAGACTCCGGTAAACGTATCTTTAACAGAAAGGCCTCCAAATTTACGTTGTTTCACAACAGCACGCCTGGATTCACAATCCCATGTATACTGGAGTCGGCGTCGTGTTTTAATTGGTGCTTCAGCCACTGGGAGGGTCCAAGTTCTCTTTGTGAATAGGTTCCACGTGATCCGATATACTCGTAGCCTGTTTCTTCTTAATTCGTAGTCCTTCTGCACGTATCATATTAACTGCAGTCTGATTCAGAAGCAATTCAAACACACAGGTGTTTGAAGTCTTATTAGCGCAACAAACAACAATGCGAGTTTTCCATTTCCTTAGTCATTACTAAAACTGCAGCTGAAGTAACGCTAACGCAACAACGTTCTTCAAACGAAAATTTGTATTTTGATGTTCGCTAAGAGGCCACGGTACATTCTTCACCATCGTAGCAAGCGTGTTTTGGTTAGCGATTCGCAAGATAAAGGTGTTAATTTTATAAGCTAATCTGCACTTTTTTCTATCCTCCTTCCGTTGTCGACATGGACGAAACGAAGCTTTAATTTTGGAATGAACTGCAATCTATTATTGGAAAACAAATAAAAACTCAAATCGCAGAAAAAATAAAACGGCAAAAATTTTTGCCTTCCTTGCTGATGAAACACAAGATATACCCAGATTTCAGCAAGTAGCTTTCGTGATAACATTTGCAAACGACCATCTAGAAGGCCATTTTACCAAGGCAGAAAAAAAAAGATGGTAAATCATTATAAAATTAGCTGGAGTATGTTTATACTTCATTAAATTTGGATGTACAAAACATACGAGCTCAATGCTACGATGAAGCATCGTACATGTGAGGGCCAGACAAAGGAGTTGCAGCAAGAATTCAGAAAGACAGACCTCTTTGAATGTACATTGATTTTAATACACATTTTATAAATATGTCCACTGTAAGTAGTTGCACAGGGGATAAATCAATAAGGAATATATATTTTTCACACTACAAAATTGTATAACTTTATTGAAAAATTTACCAAACATCATGCCATAAAAAAATATAAAAAAATTAAAAACAATTGGAAAAGCGCAACAGTTTTCAGCGGTGGAACAAAGACAATAAAGTTCCTGAGCGGCACCAGACGGCCCTGTCGTGTAGAAGCTGTACGTTCATTATTTGACAATTTCGTACTACATTGAAAGCATTGAGCGAAATCGCAGCAAACTGATCATATCTGCGGTGGCGAGGCCAGTGCCCCACTTAAATGTATGGATTTCAATTTCTGGTTTGATCTTTTGTTGCTAAGAAGAGTTCTTTCGCAGTGTGGTATCCTATCTAGGGCCGCAGTGTGAAATAAGAAATCGTTAAAAGTGCGGCGAACAGCACAATTGAATCTAAGCTTTCTTTTAGGACCGATGGCTTTTTTCACTCAGCTGTTCAGTCACTGCACCGAGGTAGCCAAATAGTATGAGTTTGAGTCAGTACAATTGCCAAGAATAGGCAGAATCCTTTCATAAAATAGACGTTGGACGTAAAACCTCTTTTTCGAAACTGTGGAACAGTTTTACAAAACTACAATACTTTTTCCTCTTCGTGACATTCAGGTTCAAGAAATACGAGCCAGGCTGGCTGAAAACTATTTGGATGTCCTAAATCACCTGAGTGCCACACTGAGTAAAAATAAAGTTCACTCGTCCTGTGTAGATGTTGTTTGCAACTACTATAGCGTAGAGAAAGAATGTCTACTGGCAGAACTGCGGTGTTTTTATGAAATGGAAACTATGAAGATCAAGTGCACTGAAGAATGAGTAGTTACATGTGTAGAAAATAATGGAAAAAATATTTTTCCAGTGAATTTCAAGTTTTTTCGTTTGTATATTACCATACCTACGTGCTCAGCTTCGTGTGAGCGATCCTTTCTCATGTCTGCGATGGTTATAAACCGATTGCAGGAATTCTTCAGGTCAAGAAATGCTGTCTTCTTTGGCTCTTTTAGCCATTGAACGAGATACAAGCATTGACATATCGAATTTGATAACTCCTTTTAATTCAATTTGGAACCGAAGATTACATTTACAGTGAAAGGGAAAAACTAGACTCAAATTGTGTGATTATCTCAGAAAATTAGATACACTTTTCTGTTACATATTGATTATATACATATCAATATAACTGTTTTTTTTTTTTTGGCTATTTATAATTTTATCAATGTATTAAAATTGTAAAGCCTATTCCGAAACGTAACACATGAAATAAGTCTCAATGGTTCAATTTCTTGTACATAACTTTTTTAAATAAACGCACAGTTCTAAATATCAATTGAAGTAAGTAAACTAAAAGTAATAAATCTGGAAAAAATTCTAATTTTACTACTTTCCGGTTAGGTATAAAAAGTATTACAACAAAAAACTTTCCAGGGAGAACTCCTGGACCCATTTTTGTCTCCTGGAACTATTCAAACACCAGTGAACCCACACTATAATTTGCCCCTCCCCCCGTTCCACAAACCAATTTCCGAATTCCCGCCTATGAGAACCCTGTAGAATTATACTTATCATACACGTCAGAAATTTAATTTTAAATACTTCCACACCATAAAGGTTTTACTTTATGGTGTATTTTACATATTATATTATTTATAATAAATATAATACATACAATATCTATTATAATATTCTGCGTGCTCTTCTGCGTAAATGCTATAGGTTTCTGCACTAAAATTAAAAAATTCGTGGTCATTGATTCTTTATTAGCTTCCTCATTGCCCTAGAAAAAGTGTGCGAAAAAATTTACTGTGTCATTACAAAATACGGCGCCATACTTGACGAACGCCTTTTTGTAATGCACCGACTGTCCTAGCGAACATCTTTCATGTGCAACCTATTACAGGTGGTGCAAAACATTTTATGAGGAGCGTGTATAAAAAGCAGTGAAATACTAGTAATAAGCTCGTCACTTTGAAGCTTCACAGTTCCGCGAAGCACAACAAAGAAGAGCCTGCGCTTAATCACTCTTCTTTGTGCATAGAGGAGACGAGGCAGTTGGCAAGCGTTACATTTTCGCCTTTATCCGTCCCTTAATTGTGTCCCTGCAATGAACCCTCATTTATGCGGGTTTCCAAGGGATACAGTCGTATGCGGGTGAATACGCATGCTGCCTTCTCAATGGCCATCCCTGTTTAGCAAAACTGAACAGCTGTTTTTTTTTTCTTTTTACATTACAACTTCCAAATACACGTGGCTTCGACTGATGTCTGATGCCAGCACAATGTTTATGTAAACAATTGTTTTCAGATGTCGATACACCTCTCCTATACCAAGTTTCAAAACAGCTTCGATACAATATCAAGTTACGCGCCGTGTATTTTAAGTTCGTAAAAGCGGAGGTCAGCAGGGAGACGGCATAACACACTGGTTCACGGGGAGATCTCAGGACGCCGTTTTCCCTGCTGTAAATAACATTGAGACGCTGTAAGTTCACGCGAATGTTTCACGTTTAACAACGTGACTTACGAATGATCTTCACACGTAGAAAATTTACCCCTGGGCACAGTAACAAATCGCTAATAGCTTTTTACGGATTTAATGTTCTTAGACACAGACACACAACAGGTCTGAATTTCTTCCCTGCTTCTTTGGCTCCGCGATATTTGTGTCCTGCTTTCCATTATTTATTTAGTGGGGCGTACAGTGCCTTCAAAAAATCTCAGCAAAACCATTTTATCCATAGCTAAATTTTGAATTTTTAATACTTATTGTTTATAAACAAATGAAAGAAATATCGAAGTAGAATTGGTTAAATTGGGGAACGGGCAGTCTTACAAATAAATATTTGTTTCACGTATATTTTACATATCACTCTGCATACACGTCCATCCGAATGTTATATAATGTACAGTGACTCATCATGCTTTTTTAAGCTTTTCTACAGATCAATGGCGATATTGATAGCACCACTCCAAACCACGTCGGTTAGTGGTATATTTGATCAGTGATTTCCTGGCAATGTCGTGACCTCGGAAACAAACTGATGTCACCGCCGGACGGGGATTACATTATGTGGTCTTTGTGCGCATATGCACATTAACTGTGACAGAAGTTCTCTGCAGTCGTCGACATGGGCCTCTGAAGGCACTACGCAGAGTTATCAGGGCCTAGCAGTGCGGTTATTGAGGTCAGTGCTTCCATGACCTTCCCACGTGATGATATCGCTGTCCTCCTGATTGCAGAAACTGTGATTAGTCATCTTAATGGGTGCTGCCTGGCATTAAGTAGTTTGTGTCAAATGTCATTAAGCACAGCAACGATGTGGCCATAGTCAAGTACGCATTGCTTCTGAACGTAATGTGTGCTGCATGCCACTATAATTTTTTAATAACTACCTACTGGAATTTAATTTATAAAAACATAATGAAAACACGCTGTTTGTTGTCATATTCAATATCAACAAAATAACTTCCGTTAGTTGTTAACTTATTACTCGTGTGGATTTCTAAAAGATCTCAATCATTCTAATTGCACCTACATATCAATCAGAAATAATGAACAACTACAAAAAAGTTCATTTATTGAAGCTCTGCACGAACATTTGAATGTTTAGGAATATTTCCACAAACACGTGTTTAAATTGTATCTTAGTGTACTAAAAAGAAAAGAAGCCAACATTATCTCGATGAAAAGCAGACAAAATAGTTTATAACTGCACTTCCGAGAAAATATATTAAACACACGCAGCATACAAACGGCAAGAAGTATAAACATGATGGTTCCGGGACAGGGATCAGCAATAGGAGCTCGAAGCTGCCTGCCATCTTGGTCGACGTCACAGACTGAGGTCACGCTCGGCGGCCTCGGTGGCCATATTATGGACAAGAAGACTTGTTTTACACCAAAAATACTTCAGAAATAGTTTATTTTGTCCCGAAATGGTTATTTCTCAAAAAAAATAAATAAAATTAAAACATTTAGGATCATGTCCTCAAATGGGTAAAGTAGATTTGAGGCTCCTAGATGCGAGAGCCAAAAAGTCCTCAAGGCAGCAAACTGATTCGAGGCTCCTCTGGGAGTGAGGCATATGGTCCTCATAGCAGCATGGTGGTATAAAGGCTCTAAACTAGGCACAGTGGACCAGGTGAGTCAGCAGCCATGTTTGTTTACATTACTGACCCCGACTGACATGTAGGATGTGGGTGAACTTGACCTTAAACTCAAAAGTCAAGAAAAAGTTGCAAAAAATGGAGAAAAACCTGAGAATAAAAAAGGAGCTTTCACAAAAATATAAATATAAACATATCTAAATTTTTTAAAAAAACAAAAATTATATTTTTGGAAAATATAAATATTTTAGTGTTATGTAACACACGCCTGAACACTCTACCAATACCAATCAATTAAGCTATAAATTGTTTCTTCATTTTGTCATAAGACTGGGCTGTTAACTCGCGAGTGTCAGTACTGGGCACTAAAGTGTGCTGGTAATAAATTTTTTTTAACATCCACCATCACAGCACCCATGTCACCCATTTCCAAACCTGGCAAGATCTCCCCAAAATTGATTATATATAATAATTATGTCCTATTTTTCTTAACAATATTAACATTTATTAATTTGATTATTATATTACTATCTTTATTTGTATGACTTTCTTTACTAATTTATTTTTAAATATAACTAATAACTTTTCCAAATTGGGCTTTAAAAAATAAATGCAGACAATTCATTTTTTTTTTTTTTTTTTTATAAAATATATCTACAGCAACATGGGGGAACAAGTAAGTCATTGAAAAAAAGTCTCGCACATTATATATACACGTAAAGAATTCACCTCTTCCATGACGAGTTCATCTCTCAATGACTGCCTCCGCTACCCAGGAATTGTTTGGGCCGGGAAATCACACAAATTTATGCACGCCTGTCCATCACGATGTTTCAGCACCTTGCTGATAGCAAAAGGAAGCTGCAAGTGAAAATAAAAACTGCGACAATGAGAAAAAAATCATGCAAGTTTAAGAAAATGTCCAACGGTGGATTTTTGCGATTTCCTTTTTCCTGCACTAGGGGTCCTTGGGGGTCTGACAAGAGCCACAAGCGGTATAGTCCGAGCCTTCAACACAGCATCGAACAAACAGAAGCTGTTATCTGAGGCCCAAAAGTACAATTCTAATATGGAAGTTAACACCATTGTGATAAAAAATGGCTGAGATCTTTACCTAAGACCATACGGAGTAGGAGGTGGAAGTATACAAAAGCGATGTAACAAGAAACTTAAGCAGAAAATACTATGAAATCACTGCCTAAAGAACTATTAATGATCATAGCCATGTGCTAGTAAAAATTGAAAAATCCTAAACTTCGAGGTGTGCTCTTGCGAGATGCTTTGCCCCTCTAAGCAAAAGGAACGAATATGTCAGGCTGGACACAACAGTCGCAACTGGTATACACGTGATAACATGTGCAAATTGAGGCAAATGTGCAGACTACTTCAAGATTTTATGTCAATTGCTTCCACCAAATGAACTGTGACGGAATTTTAAAGGAACATTGCTAACTCACAACTGCGAGATGGTGTTGATACCGAACATATGGAACTTTGGACAGTTCTGTTTTCTCGTCCTTGTCCGATCTAACAAGTAAATTGAATAAAAGCCTATAGTTAATGGGAAACTATCAATAATGTCGATAATGGTTATCTTGACGGCTGTAGTTCTGAGCTATGCACTGTAAACTTCCCTTCACTTGACCTGGAGGAGGAATGATGCATAGACTTTTTCAATTTTCAAATTTATAATGCGATACTGAACATCAATGAAACAAAACTGTAAGCTGTACCTTGACGCTACTCCCCACCCCTGGTGCACAGAATGGCTCATAGGGTCTACAGTTAAGGTTAACTGGCACAGACTATAAGGTGCCTCGAAGGTTGAGGGTATATCAATAAGGCAGTCTTTCGGTGTTTCACTTTACTAGTTGGTTATATTGTCTCGAATTTAAATATACAGAAACACTTCCGAGGTGTGATACTCTATTTAAATAACTCTGATTAACTGTGGGTGATGTCATGGGGGAGGGGCGATTCTTTGGCCGATGACTTGATACTAAGCTCTGCTTGTAGTGTTTGGTATGTGTTGGCTGGATGAGATCCGGCGATGTGGGTGGTATTGGAAAGGCCCGCGTTTGGTGCCGTCTCCCCTCCACTGCTGCTCTGGATTTGCTCCTCGACGCTCTCCTCTCGTTCCGACGTCCTCTCGTGATATCCGACACAACTAACTCTCTCGGCACAGTGATAAAAACTGAAACCCTCTTCTCGCATAAATTCGCTTATATCCTCTCTTGACTACCTCCCTTAATTCCTACATGTGTCTCCCTTGTTGGTGGTGGGGGGAGGAGGAGGGCGCAGTACAAAGCACTTCTTACATGCGCCAAGGTTCTTATTGGTGGAAGGAGGGATGACCTACACCCTCAAACTTACCCTGTCAGGTTCCTTTCCATAGCACGTGTCCCAGTTGCCTCGGGGTCTCGCGGCGCATGTCAACTGGTAGGCGCTCGGGGGGAGGATAATATGGCGGAGAGGTCAGCGAGGTTTCTACTCCCAATATGCGTTACACGTCAGCCTCGTGAAAAGCAGTAATGTTTTGCATGTGGTGATGCTGCTCATGGGCTGTTACGAGCTAGATGACTATGTCTGTGTCTCCAGACACAAACTTCGTACTATGTTGAAGTCTCAGTACTCTGAAGAGTGTCATTTGTTGCAGGGAAGATATCGAATTTACCAAACTCGATTACATCGTACCTATGATGGGTTCCGAGCAGCACATCTACAAAGCCGACAAAACACAGCCAGTATACATTTTGTCTAATTTTGTGGTAAAATAAACTGCAATTAGGCCAGAGGCGTAAATCTCAACAGCAGGTCGAGAAATGTGCTGAGGAAGTTTCTGTTGGTGATCCCTCGAAATTTGAAACTGCTGGTAGTGCTACAAAGCATCAGTTCTGTTCCAGTCATCACGAAGACAGGGCACAAGGTGGTCGTGACAAACGTTGACGAGCACATAAACTTTTTGAACTTTCGAAATTAAGTAATCACCCTATGCTTGCTTTGAGAAAATATAAAATAATATTTACGACAACCAGAAGCAATAATGTCAAATCGTCTATCAGTACACTACAGGTCACAAAGATGTGAACACATTCTAAAGAGATTTTCCTCCATATTCTTGGCTTCTAGATGGATCGCCATGGAATATTACATAAATGTGGACAAGATTGTGTTTTTTTGTGTCAGCATCATAAAAATGGAACTTCATGCATACCAGCCATTCATGATCGGGCATTAAATTTTACCATCGGAATTTCGGATATCGACCCAACACCAAGATATCTGCTCTCTTTCTTCCCAGTCATTCCTATGATTGAGAGGGACTCTGACGAAGGAAGGTTGATCCAACATGGCATCGACGAAAATAACAAGCAATGGTATTCTCCATCTTATCGATCGCATCATATATTTGCTCAATTATGTCGACGTATAGCAGAAAAGAGATATCAGCATATTAATAGCTATCAAAAATATATGTATCATGCTGATCGAGCCATCCGAGGCCAAAATGGCAGGCACAGGAATAGAAGATGACAATAATCTTCCTGCATACCCCAGAGATTCAATTTCGATATGTGAATTCCTCTAGAGATTTTACTGGGATTCGCCAAAATGTTACAAACATATCATCATAAATTGGAAGCAGAATCTTGTGCTTCATCTCGCAAATACACATGCAGATGCCATCGTGGGTATGGAATAAAACCTGGATACAGTAGATTGAAGCTACATTCAATCGAATGGATGCTACCTTAAATTGAGCTCAGTACTGCCAATCATATTAAGATGCTGAAGAATGTGTTATATGGATACAACATCGATGTGGCTATCATGTCGTGGAGTCTCGAGACCTACTGTGGATTGCCCACAAGTCATCACAACAGCTGTATGGTAAAGTCTTACTTTGCCACTAAGTTACCAAGGTTGTCGGGCTACACACCAGATGAGAGCACAATATGAGAGTAAGCTGTTAGCAGTTCGACACATGTCAAATAGAAATATGTGAAAATGTATTAGAATAATGGAAGCTATCGATACATGGGTATGGATATGAACTTTGAAAATAGTCAAAACCTGGTGTCATATCCAATGTACACTCAATTCCAAAATGCATATTATTGGTGGCCCCAGTCTCCGATACTGAGCCCTGTTACTTTCAAGATCATGACCACACTCGTGGTTTTTTATTTAATTAAACAGAACGAGCATATCAGGGCGAATGTGGTCAAGTGCAGGACCGAATTTACTAGGTGTGGAATTATTACTGCACACATGTACACTTCCTGCATGATATTTCATGACCAGTTCACATTGTACAATTGCCGAGGTAAAGTCATGAATTTACTTTCGTGCATACTGCAGAGGATATAAATAAGATAGGCCGCACACGATATTGGTTTAGTCCGGTTCGAGTACATTCAGCATCAATACGCTCCGTAATCTGTAGGGCTTCCAGAGCCAGAATGGATTCATGCTCAAGAAGATCGTAGTGTTCTGCAACGATGATAGCACTATTTGCATGCTATTCTCCTGCCTCCCTTATTTGTAGAAACTTTGGAAAGAGAAGAGCAAGAAGACGAGCGATTGGCTGACCAAGTACTACCACAGACTGGAGTGGGGTAGAGGCAAGATTACACACCTATAAGTGAGAAAGATACTGCGCGACTTGCTGATGCAGTAACTGTGAGGGACCAGTTTATGTGGTGAAGCCCAAGCAGAACAAGTGGTTGAACGACTTATGCAAAGACAAAGTGGAAGTTATTGATGTGCATTTAGAGCATGAGTGTCCTTTGTTGCACATGTTGACAAACTTAATAACGATAGGCAGAGACATGTCTGCGACAGTTCAAAACCTTACTGGACATGCACATGGAGAATTAAACAGCTGCTGCACAAATGGTATGCCTCAACTTTGGACCAGGAATCAGCACTATACAACTAGATGTAGTCACCCGAATCGGCCTGAAGCTCCAACCCCCTGTCCTGCTCATTTATTATTCACATAAATACATTATTTACTTACATATTTATTTTTTTTAAATGGAATTTACATACATACACCACCCACCTTCCGTTGTCTTTCATACACTGGGCAAAGATGAACATATCTCATTCCACTAAAACTTATACCAGAATTTTGCCCGGCCACTCAACAATTGAATACAGCTACTGGTATGTTGGCTACTTTCGCACTTACACCGGCAGTAGTGTTAACAGCGGTATGCAGCACTGGTGAATCGCACATTTTCCAACTGCCTAAAAGTCATCGCAGATTTAAGTGATGGCCATTGGGTTAAAATGATGTGTCAAGTGCCGAAACATACGACGGCTGTCAGCCAGTATAGCCACCAAACAAATGAAGTAGTAGTGGCGTGAAAAAGGTGTGGAATACGCCGAAATTATATTTTAAGTCCATTGCTCCTATGTCCGAAGTCCTGCGCCCGAACCGTCGTTTTCTCTCCACTAGCAGCACCGGGGGCGATGTTTGATAATCTCTGAATCCATAAGTAATTCGTGGCGTGCAGTCTAATATATTAATATTAATATTAATGTTGTATATATTATACGTAAATAATAATAAATATTAATTAATGTTAATATTATTATAATTCTTACAATTAATAATTCCTTTAAGTTTATAGGTAATTGAATTACTATTCATTTCGGTATAAAACCAAGTATTGGGGGCAAATCTCTTATAGATAATATATGTATTAATAATAATTAATTTTTTAAGTGGATTCATTTAATGATAGTAATTTATTTATATGGAAGATTTTGTATGTATTTATAGTTATATTTGTTGTAAATATTATTATTGTATAAAATAAAAAGTATATTATTCATATTGTTTCTCTAACCATTATTGCTAGTAATATTCACCCATTATTTCTAATAGATGGCTATGGTATTAATTTTCTTAGTGATGTTTGATTTAAACCGCTACGGAACGCGGGCATAGCGCCCGGCGTTCCGTAGCGGACGGAGCTCCAGTGTGGCCACACACGCAGGGACACACACGGGAGAGAATAATAGGCGGGAAATTATACACCGCGGCGAGCGCGCTGCAGGGCAAACAACCCGCAAATCACGCATTCGCGGATCCCGCGTAAGGCCAACACAATCGGTTCAGATGAATGACTTCCAACCGCGCGCGGGCGCAAGTGTGCTCGCGTGCGCGGGCTTCAATTGTTTTGCAGCTCTCTCTGGGGGGAGGTCCAGGAAGCCGAAGCTGATGCATCATCGTGCGAAGCTGCAAATACCTTTACGGCCCGTTTCACACGAGCAAACTGCATATTACCGCGTGATACGTTTACCACCCGTCAGCTGGTTCGCGCGATGATATTTGCCTTTCCTTTCACGAGCGTGGACAGTTTTTTTCCCCGCTGTTATGGGTTTTTTTTTCGGCAGACCAGGACGCAGCATGGTTGAAGCGAATCGTGCAAATTTATATTTTTGCCATATTCTTTGTTCGATGAAAATTGAATTATATTTTCCTTAGAATGAACGTACAATTCACTTATACGAAGACATTTGATGAAATTACCCATTGTGGTCATTTTGACGACATCTTGTACTTATTTCCAAGTTTCGGTATTCTTCTTGGCCGTTGGACGATGTGAAACAAAACTAGGATAGTTACAGTCTAACTGTTCGAAAACCCTGAGCAATAAATACAATTTTCTGCTTATTTTATAGTCCATTCTATTGAAAAGAAGCAACATTTTAGTACAATCAGACGTACTTCACACTCGAATGAACAGTGTGGTCTAGTGTATGCGAGGCCACTATTACTGAGTGCATTTCTTCGACAAAGGCGACACTTTTAGTCCTTGCGATCGCAACCGAACGGTTGCGCGGAAATTACGAAGCGCAACATCGAATCGCAGGCGCGTGCAAACACTAATTACAGGCCACGTATCTCGACAGATCGCTTGCTTGCTTAAATACGCATCAAACAGGTCCTATTTCCTCCGCATGCGTTTGAGGTTCTCTATTTGAGTTACACCCCACCCCACCTTCCCCTGGGTGTTCTGTCATTCGGTATCACCACGGCTGGCTTTTTTTTGGCAGCTTGTACGTCCACATCGCGTGACCGACTGGAATAAGGGTGGCATCTTTTTCCTGCTCGAATTTCCCACCCTCTTTCTGACGGTTGCTGGCTGGTAGCTCCGTTGACTTCTAGATGTTTGCAACATTTAATAATAAAAAATTAAATATTAATCTGAAATTTGCGCTACTGTATCCAGGTATCACAACCAAAAAATTATTTCTAGTCATTAAAAATAAAATTCTTACTTGGTAAAGACTACAAGAAAGATAAGTGATTAAAATTCTAATAATGGACTAAAAAAGTAATATATGTGTTAGATGTCAGTTATTATAAATAAATATAACGAACCTTTTTTTATTTTACAGGGAAACAAATTATTTAATTTAAAATTAAAGAACTACATACAGTTTTTCGCTAAACAATTATAATAAAAGTTATTTAAAAAAAAATGCTTTATTTGAATTCCGGACCTAGTTATTAAGTACAGCAACATGTTAAATAAAATTATTCAATCTTCTTATTAAGTCATAAACATGTGCCTTTAAAGTCCGTATATGAAAATGTTTTAGTTTCTGGCATCTTATGAATAGTGGAATGTGAGTTTTAATATTTTAATAATTCAGAAATTTTTAAAAAATTAAAAAATTTCCTAATATTGAAATATTTTTTTTTTACGAGTTACTGTGAATTATTTAAAGACATTTTAAGGTCTCAGTTATACGAAAAATAATATGTATTTGAATAAATGTTAAAATGGAAACGTATAGTATTACAGAAATCATATTAGTAGTTCAACATAAAAAACTATTCCACAGAAGAACGGTTAATTATAACGTTATGTTCCTGAAGAGAAAATAATATATTTCTTTGGTGTTTTTTTGTTTACGATAACACAATGTTGCTTTAAATCGAAGATAAGTTTACGTGAAGCATTGCTTTCCTGTTAATAATAGTTTCTTTTAAGAGTTTTTTATTTATGGCAATAGCATCTGCCTTTATAGCAAATAAAAAAGCATTATATAAATTGCTTTTGTTTGCAGTATAGAAACGTTACTTAGTGCCATGGTGGTTTAGCGAAAGTAATTTTTCTTTCTTTCATTGTACTAGTAGTTTTCAGCACGTAACTGTTGTTCAGACGCAGATTCATAAACCGCCTATGCGACCTCAATCCTTTCTAAGAGGTGACGTTATTATATTCTGGTTCATGTTACTATCTGTCATTACATATCTAACGAAATAACTCTGAAAACGATAGGACAAACACGTCGTGTAGTGAAGGGCATAATGCAAAGTACACTGCTGGATGCTGGTTCGAGTCCCGAAGCTGTCCCTTTTTTTTGGTAATATTAATTTGAAAGTTTTGTTACTTCTCTCTTGTTTAATAATCAAACTGATTTTCAGACCACGGTTTTATTTACATTGCTATTGACTTTACCACAACGACTTCTGCGGAAATATTGTAACGAAAATGCAAGATTATCATAATGTTCAAGACGTATAGAGGCGTATCTGAGTTCGTGAGGGATCGAGGTCTTAATAAAAAAAAGTATTGAATATTATTTTTAATTTACTCAAACAGTTATTATTTAGAGAATTAAGTTATAAATTTTCGATATTATTCTTTTTATTTCTCAGTGAGCGCAATATTTAATGTATGTTTCAACTATGCTCAATGTCCTTTTTAATGTTTCTGTTTTGTTATAGTCAATTAACACATACTCTTTATTAACACACATTCCATTTAACTGTTGCATAATTTGTAATGTCTTTCACTCACGCATCCAAGTCCAATATTCCAGCCTGCAGTCGTACTCTTCACTGCTCTGATGTTCGCAGTTGCAGATTTTCATTCCACTGGACACCTCCGGCGTTATTCATTGCTCTTCGTCGCACAATCGCCCAGACTACCGCATCTCATAAACTCACGGCTCGGGAACCTGTCGCACTTTTATATCAGTCGCCCTGACCATCTGGAATGTTCGACTTACCCCGAGTCACGCTGACAGAAGCGAGGTCAGAATTCCAGAGCATTCTTCAGATAAACGCAGAAATTAAATACAATCAAGGTCAGGAGCTTGGACCGCAAAAGCGTTATCATGGTGCCACGCAAAGGTATGCGGGGCGGAATGCTTTGTGTAACAGATACACGCATCTTGGTTTATCGCACGCCTGCTATTAAAATATTTCATTGACTTCCCGCCCGTTATATCACGACTCTCTATCCTCCACTTCCGCTTGCTCTCGCGGCAGAGGTTATGAAGCAAGCGCGTAACAACAATTTTTAATGTATCAATCAAACGGGTGTTATGCTTGTGACAAACTTACTATTTAGTTGTTCATGTTTAGCTTTTTCTTTGCTACCACAAATCTTGTGTTGCAGCAAAGAAAGCGTTTTAGAGAGAAAGACGAATGTTTTTAATACTGTTTCATAACGGTTTTTTAAGGAAGATTGATAGCTGTCAATTTATACTTTCACGATTTCGGGAATAACCAAATAATGTAGGTATCGTAATGTATAAATCTAGAGTTCCTTAAGCATTCTCTTTTGCATTTTCTGAAATCGGTGTTAGGTGTCTCCTGTAGCTGTTACCAGTTATGTAGTAGTGCTTACAATCAAATCACTTATTCCTTTGGCAGTTACTATAGTTAGATAAATAAACACATTGAAGCTACCAGAATTCATGAATTTTCTGGAAGTAATTAATTTTTCTGAATGATTCCTAACGATAAATAGAATATTTGCGAAAAATTTAGAAAATGTAAGTTGCAAGTATTTTTATTTTTTTAGTATATACCAACGGTAAAAAATAAAACGCTTCCTCAATTCGATCGAGGTGATGGAATTACAAACGCCTTAGAGATTAGCTCAGTGAATTATTGAACTGAATTTTTCCACTTGTTTTCTAAATTGTCAACTAACTAAATGAAAAATATATAATATTATTGTCGCTGCAGTCTGAACTTACACACTGCCTTGTTAATTGTGAACTAGTTTTATTTTGTAGTTACCAAGAAATTATTCTGTTTTACAAATAAACCAATATTCGTAATTAACATCAAACATGTGCTCGATTAAATAAAAATGGATAAGAAAAGTAGCCACAAAAAATTTATTTGAGAGTTTTTTTCATAATAGTACACTCATTTTATTATGTCTTCCTCATTAATTCGCTGATTGACGTGAAAAACATCTAGGCTATAAAAACTTCTTAAAAACTGCATTATTATCACTATGTAGACCCCCCCTACATAGTGTGTTCAGAGTTAACGTAACACTTTAGAGAACTCTAGGTAAGTATCTTCGCGTCACCCACTGTGTATGCTTCCACCATGAGAATCTAAAGACTTTTATGTATTCGTCATTATGGTGTCAAATTGCGTTTGTAACAGAAATCAAATAAAATAAAAACTACGTAGATTCTAATTTTCCAATGAAGAAGATGCTATTTCATTTAACATCAGTTTAAAGGATACGCATTAGACTTTATAAAAGTATATATTTTTACTCAAATCCCTGCCAAAATTAGTACTCCAGTCACTGATTACCAGGATATGTGTTCATTGAAAAGTTATCATGGTCACGGGTCATTTAATAGATTTGTTTCTCTCATTCCATAAATAACTCAAATAATATATTAATCCATGATATGTTGTGCTGAACGTTCCTAATTTCACGGTGAGATAGTAAAGTTTTCTTATAAAAAACACGCATAAGCTTGGGTCTTTTTCGGAAGGGTTGTAGATATCGCAGTACCTTGGCCACCCAGGTCGCCGGATGATACCTATGGGTTATTATGCATGGCACTGGATGGAAGAGTTTACGTGGGAAATACGGTCACAAGTTCAGGAGTTACTGCTAGATCGTATTTGGATTCGGCAGTTGTTACCACAGCCAATCACGCTGTTTTACACAGAACTACACGCACCGTATAGATACGAGCTGATTTGTTCTCTGCGGCAGAGGGCGGTATTTATGAGAGTGTATTGTAATTTCTGTATTTATTGTAACGCATTATTCGTCAAACAAATGCCATAGCGTAGCACTCTGCCAGTTGCTTCACTACATCCGTTCTCAATCATATCAATAATTTTGAGTGTTTATTTTTGTCAGACATACAGGCGATACCGTACTCAACAATTCGGAAAATCCGTCACCAAACAACTTGTATTAGTGTTGTGTGAAGATAAATGTTTATCTAAAGTTGAGGTTAACAGGTGATTAGTCACCAGCTAGGCTAATTCTGTTTGCTTTTTCGCGCGTGTTTCATACGGTCGATACACATTCACTCTAGTGCTATGACTGAAAATATCACGACGAACTTGACAGAACCGCCCCAACACGACGTCAGAGCACGACGACATTTCACATGATATTTTCTTAAGTGTTTGCATTACCCCGACAGTATCTATCCGACAAGTGTTTTACTTGGCTAAAATGGAAAGTCACTCATCTAATTTCCAAAATTTACAGCGTACAGCACACTATAAAATTAATGATTACTTTTTTTTTGGACAAATCCAATGCATAATATATCAACGCATTTAAAAATAAACCAAAAGGTGAGCTTGTGTGATTATTTACTGCAGTACAAAAATGTTATCAAAAATGTAATATTCGCAATCTTTCTGCGCCATGATGAGTCCAACTCGAGGAAACTGGGAAAAAGAATCCCTGTGAGGAGATGCGACGACCAGAGGGGTGTGTTTTTAACTTTGGTCGGTGCTGGAAGTCGCAGTTTTCGCCCAATTGCTATGGGATTTGAGGGAGGCCTGTTGTCTCTGGACCCTCCCTCGGCCTTTGGGCCAGTTATGCCCTTTTGGAAGAATGTCGGTACCCCTGTGGGGAGGGGGCATTTATGTTTTTCGGCCCTTGAAGCCACAGTTTTCGGCCGATTGTGGTGGTATTTGATGGAGGGCTGCTGTCTTTGGACCCTCCCTCGGCCGTTGGGTCAGTTATGCCCTTATGGGAAAATGTCGGTACCCCTGCAGGACGGAGAGGGTAATGTTGGGTCAGTTATGCCCTTATGGGAAAATGTCGGTACCCCTGCAGGACGGAGAGGGGCAATCTGTTTTCCAGTCGTGGGAGAAGCAGTTGTCAGCCTATGGCAATGGGATTTGAGGAAGGTAACTTACTTAGGCCCTTTTCGATTAATGTCGGTACACCTAAGGGTGGTTGGGGGTTCTATATGGTTTTATGTCACTGGGAATAACAGTTTTTGTGTCCGATAGCTATGGGATTTGAGGGAGGAAACTTCGTTAAGTCCATTTGGATACTTGGTTTTGGCGATTTAGATGATATAGAACGTGACGGAGATCGCGTGTATCATTGAGACAAGTGATGTGGAACGAAAGGAGGCATTTTTGGCTGGGCTACTTTTTAGCCTCGGCTGATACAGATCATGACAGAGATCACGTGTATCTTAGTGCCCAATGGTTTGGGGCAAAATTGCAACCACGGCTCTTCCATGGCTCAATGGGACTTCTTTAATGCATCTTGCATCACATGTGGTCATATATGTGATGTTGCCGGTCCAAAGCCCGGATAAATGCAGAGGGGGTGTGTTTGATGTGTAGGAGTACATATCAAGCACATCAATAGGTACATGCTGTATATGGTCGTGCTTTGTGGAGGGTGTGCCCGTGATGGTGGTCACCCTCCGTGGCTCTGATGAAACCCTTACAAAAGGGTGTGTCTGTGGTAATGGGCGCCCAGCCGTAAACAGATGTGCCGGAGTGTGTGCCCATGGTTGTGGTCACCCTCCACAATTCCAATTGAGCCTTACACATAGGGGTGGCTTTGGTGATGGTCCCCTACCAGCCTTGGCTGGATATTACGCACGGAGGGTGCGTCCGAAGGGAAGGCCACCCTTCGAGGTTCGGTATGGGCCTTATGCGTGGGCGTGGCTGTGGTACTGGCCTACGTCCATGTATACATAAGTGTCAGATGTGTGGAGGGTGCGTATGTGGTTATACGCACCCTCCAAGGATGGCTGTGTCACATACATGCGGTCTGTTTGCAGTGTGTCACATGTTACCGATGGGTTTCTTTTTGTTACATATGGTGCATAGTTGGGTGTGACAGCTGAAAACTGTGTTTGTAAAATTTTACATTGTGTGGCTTTTGCAAGTGTTACTTGGACAATCGCATCGCGATGCCCAAGATTAAGAAGTGGCGAAGTCCTACCACCCTGTATCAAAAGGAAAAGAAGCGCATCAATAAGCGTTTGTCGAGAGCAAAGTGTTCTTAACCATCAGACAGGATGTCAGGTGCATCTGAGTCTGTACCATCGCAGGTGACAACCCCTGTTTCTGTGAACATTGACTTAGTGAAATTGTAATTTGGGAAGTCGTGTGTGTGAACATTGACTACGTGAATTTGTAATTTGTACATTCGTGTCACGATGCTAAAGGTTATGAAGTGGAAAAGTGTGGCCGCATGGTCACAAAATTAAAATAAGTGCCTCATCAAGCTTCGTTAAGAGAACATTTGTCTCAGCAATCAGACAGTGTGTCCGGTGGATCTCAGTCTTAAATATCTCAGGTGTCAATGCCTGTGAGGACGTCAACACCCGTCCGAGGAGTGCGAGCTCCTACAATATTTCATGACAGCCAAGTGGCAGGGCCTTCCCATGCCCCTGATCCACCTGTTGTGCAAACAAGGGGAATATGAGATACACGCACACCCCTCCGAGGAGTGCGACCTCCTACAATATTTCATGACACCCAAGTGGCAGGACATTCGCACGCCCCTGATCCACCTGTTGTGCAAACAAGGGGAAGGCGAAAACCACGCTCGCGTGTAGCCTCTGATGCTGGACATTCACATGCGCCTATACCGCCTGTTCTTGTGCCTTCTGACACAAGCATCTTAACAGAGTCAATCCTGTTGGATGACGAAACAACCAACGGTTTGCTGGGTCCCTTTTTCGAAGAGGAAAATACACCTGTGTTAATCCTCCAAGAGTTACAGGTGGCTCTTACAAGGGCGAGACCAAGAACGTATAATTCACGGCACTACCATGCTGCCCGTAGAGGTGGGCCAGTTGCTGTCGAGGCACACGACATGGGCCCGATAGATAATGAGTGTAGGCATTGTGGCGCACTCTTTTTTGCAAGTGAAGGCATAAAACGCGATGGTGTGTTCACCATGTGTTGCATGAGGGGCAAGGTCGAGCTACCTCCTCTCGGTGAGTGTACTGCTGTCCTAGGGGAACTTCTCAAGGGTGATTCAGATGAGAGGGCTGATTACAGACATTTCATCAGTAACTACAATACAGTATTACCGTTCACCTCATTCTCTGCAGATGGCTTCGTTGAATCACCTTGCCGATCTGTGTATACATTTCAAATTCATGGACAAGTGCATCATCTCACCTCTGGGGCTGCATGTCCAGTGAAGGGCACAGACCCTCGGTATAATCAACTTTATTTTATCGATGTGGATGCAGCAAATGCTGCCCGGTTGCATCAGTACAATCCTTGCCAGCTTGGAATTTTGGAGACGCTGGAACATTTTCTTGGTAGGATCAATCCTTTGGCACAGATCCACAATTCGATGCATCAGGTGATGGTGTCGGAGGAAGAAGAGTCAAGGCGGATGGGTCGCTCTTAGAGGCAGGTCACCTTGACGATCAAGCCAGGCCTGAACAAGGATTACAACATATACAATCTTCCTGTTACTCTAAATAAGGTAGCAGCGATTTTTGTGGGCTATGTCTTACCCTTACGACACAATATCAGGATTTATTCTAAAGATAGGCCGGTGCAGGCAGTAAGTCACCTCAATGCCTTGGCAGACCCGTTGACTTACCCTCTCCTGTTCCCATACGGAGAACATGGGTACACCTGTGGCCTCGGCCACTCTTTCATTGTGAGCACGACTCGCAACACAGTAGCCTGCAATCAGTTCTATGCATATCGCATAATGCAGAGGCGTGGGTTTTCAACCCTGCACCATTCTGGAAAACTGTTCCAACAGTTTGTCGTTGATGCTTACTGTAAGGCGGAAGCCTTGTGGATTTGGTACATTAGGCAGAACCAAGACAAGCTCAGAGTTGAGGAATACCGGGGTCTTCACGAGCACGTGCAGAGGAAAGCTGATGCTGCTCATGTCAGAGTGGGCAAAGTTGTGACACTTTCTTCATCTTCCTATGGGTCGCTAAGACACATGTATCAATGCTATCAGGACTCAGTAGCTATCATGCGCCACTTTGGCAGACCAGACATGTTCATTACTTTTACTTGCAATCCTAAGTGGCCGGAGATTGTGCTGTTGCTGGAGGGCCGCCAGCAGGCATGCCATCGTCCTGATTTTGTATGCAGAGTTTTCAAATGTAAACTGAATGCTTTAATGGATGACATCCACAAAAAGCAAGTTTTGGCAAAGTGGATGCCTTCACTTATACAATTGAATTTCAGAAGTGGGGACTGCCCCATGCTCACATCCTGCTCATTTTGTCTAAAGGCGTCAAGTTGGCGATGCCAGAATCTGCCGATGCTGCTGTCTGAGCTGACATCCAGGACAGAGAGGTGGAACCTGAGCTATATGCATTGATGAAAACCCACATGCTGCACACCAAGTGCAGGCCATCTGAACCCTGCCACAAGGATGGGGGTTGCAGATTCCACTTCCCGAAGGTTATTCGGGCAGAGACTCTGCTCCACTACCATGTCTTTGTCCAATACAAAAGACTGGACAATGCTGCTTCTGCTACCATCGGTACCAAGGTGTAAGACAACATGCACGTTGTGCCTTATAACCCATATCTGCTTTTGAAGTGTCAGTCCCACATTAACGTTGAAGTGTGTTCCTTGCTTCAAGCGACAAAGTGCCAGTACAAATACATCCATAAAGGACACGACTCTACAGTTCTGCAAGTCGGAGACATTGTCCATGACGAAGTAACATCTTACCTCGATTGCAGGTACGTCAGTTCACCAGAAGCATTTTGGTTTTGGTTGTCGTACAAAATGGCAGAAAAGAACAAAATTGTGTTCAGGCTAAAAATTCGCATCTTGAAAACAGGCAATCAGTTTTCATTGCCGACAATGATGTAGCTGGCGCATTGGAGAGGGCACATGACAAGCACACGCACCTCACAGCATTCTTACTTTATAACTCTGAGCACAAGTTGCATGCCCACCGTGGTGGCGGTGAGTGTGGGGCAAGACCGTGTCCACTACACCTGACATATGCCCAGTATCCATGCCACTTCTGTTGGCTCGAGAAGCAGCATATCTGGAAGGCAAGAGAGAAGGGTGGATTCAATACAATTTCTCGGATTCATNAGGGTGGATTCAAGACAATTTATCGGATTCATCAAGTAAGCACTCAGGCGAACGAGGAGCTACTTTGACTTAGGCTGCTTCTGCACAATGTGAGAGGTCCCACCTCCTTCGAGGACCTCCGCACTGTGCGGCGTAGTGTACATCCAATGTACAAGTTGGCGTGTCTCGACCTGCTACTGCTTGACAAAGACGACATATACCAGGTCACCATGCACGAAGTTGCAAGGTGGAGCATTCCTGGGTGCTTGAGAGTTTTGTTCACCCACATTTTCATTCACTGCAACATAGCAGACCCACTGCTAATGTTTAACAACCTTAAACCATATCGGCTCGATGACACCTCTGACGATGTAGAGGCTTCTGAAAATAGATCACTCATCCATATTCAGTTCAGGCATGGTGTGTTTAACAAATCGCTCGCCGATTTCGGACTTCCATTCCCCAATTTATGCCGTGTACACGACCTGCCACAATTTTAAGTTGAAACAGAACGCAATGAAGGTGAACGCATGCGTTATCTTCCGAATGTCGACCAGGCAGTTGCCTTCGGCGAGGTGATGGCTGCAGTTGCTACTGCTGACGGTGGTTATGAACCCCAGTGCAGAGATATTTTCGTAGATGGTCCTGGAGGCTCGGGGAAAATGCTTCTATACAACTGCATCGTACATTGCCTTCGGGCAGAAAACAAAGATGTAAGCCTCGGTGCTTGAACAGGCATAGCCTCAATACTGTTGTCAGGAGGGAGCACTTCACATGCACTTTTCAACCTACCTGTACCGGTCATGCAACAGTCCGTGTGTGTCATCTCGGCACAGTAGCCACAAGCCGAGCTATTGAGGAACTGCAGCCTCATTATATGGGACGAGGCACCCATGGCTCCGAAGGAGGCACTGCACTGTGTTGACAGATTCTTGAGAGACGTTACTGAGAACGATCGCACCAAGTTCGGAGGGAAGGTCTTGCTTTTCGGAGGTGACTTCTGCTAATGAGATGCGACGTTAGCACACCGTGGAGGTGTGGCAATGGTTTTAGCCCTCCATAAGGTGAGTTCAGGCGTGGTTCCTGCTTATCTGAAAGTCCCTTTAGTCTAAAGGCTATACAATTATCATACAAGGGGGTCGTTCTAGATACCGACTCGGACCAAACAGACCCTAACGGATCACATTACAGAAAACGTTTTGTGGTTCTTTCCTGGGTCTGTAAGTTCAATGTTGAGACGCGAGGCGTCTACAGACGACTCATACCCCGAGGCTGGCGTGTTGTACTCACCAGGCCAGTAACCATTCTGTCACCTGTTGCGACTCACACCTACTTTGGGACGGGTACTTATGTGATGCTGTGGTAGGTCATTGCATGCTTTCAAACACACAAATAATTTCTACCACGAGGTGAAGTCAGACGTGGTTCCTGCTCACCCATGGACGTTAGCCTTCCATAAGGTGAACTCAGATGTGGCTTTTGCTCACCTTCATCCTTCATTAAGGCATGGGTGCATGTAGACAGATGTGGTACCTGTTCTCAATAGTAAAATGTAGGTGAATTTGAGTGCAAGTAGCAAACAAGAGTATGAGCTGGCACACTTCGGAGGACCGACTAAGATTCTTTTCCTTAATAAGTTGTAGTGAGAAGTGCTTCATTCTCACATAATGTCATATCCAAGGTACTACCAAAGACATTCATTGCCTAAAATGTTTTCTTTTTAATGAGACACAAAGGAGTAGCCATGGCGGTTGTAGCCATTTGGAAATCATTAATACCTTCTCCCTCAAAGAATGTAGACAGACGTGGTTTCTGTCCTACAATTATAATTTTTAAAAAAAGGGTGAAGTTAGAAGTGGTTCCTTCTCACCTCATGTCTTCTCCAAAGTTGATCCGGGCAGGTTGTTCGTGGATGTTCTATGCTTACACATTGTCTTTGAAATCAGACACAAAAGGAAAGAACACTACCATTGCAGCCCCTAGGAAACCATTAAACCGTATGTATATACTAACAACTTTGCTCTTACAACAAAACAAATTTTTACCTGGTACCTGCCTCACCCAAGGATAGTGCACCCGCGGATTCCGCGGGCCGACCTCTGGTGCTAACTTTAATTGAAAACACATGCATGTAAAACACGCAATAATGTTTATTTTTAATCTTGACACTTGACCCCTCTAATGATGAATAACTTCCGCCATCCCTCAGCAAAATATCAATAAAAAAAATTTAAGACCGGGATAAGAAGGAATAAATAGTACCGCTTTATATATATAAATATATATATATATATATATATATATATTTATACTCTAAACTCGGAGTAATGCTCCAAATTGGCGAATCTGACTGCACATCTGTCCAAACCATTCCGCTGGAATCAATAGAATTCTACTAGATGTATTTGTTACTGGTATTCGCCAACTTAACAGTAATTTCTGCTGATTCCTAGCGAACTACAGTGAATTGTCAGTAGGTAACAGCTCAATTTAGTAAGAATAAGTTAAATTATTCAAATCATTAATTCAAATACGGAGTGCAGAGGAAACAGGCGAGAGAGAGAGAGAGAGCATGTTTGTTCCACTTTATACGTTGCAACAGTGGCGTTGCCGTTATACTTTTAACTCCAAATTATAGCAAACTCCTTATATAAATATGCAATGAAATTTTGGTACACTCATTTGAGCAAGGTTTTTAAAAAAACTATGATACATTCAGTTTATATTTAATTTTTTTTATAAACGTTTCAAGTTTTTTTTGGAAAAATTAAACAAACCTGCGTGTTACAGACTCAAGGAGTCCTGGCTGTTCTCCACTCACGTTGGGGAGACGTGCAGGAAATTGAAATCAGTGTACCACAAGCTCCTGATTTTATCATATTTCCCGTATATCTAATATATAAAATTCTCCCGTCACAGTGTTAGTCACTGAACTCCTCCGAAACGGCTGGACCGATTTTTATGAAATTTTTTTACGTATACTCGGTAGGTCTGAGAATATATTTGTTTCTATTTTTACACCCCTATGTAATAAGGGTGGCCACCCCCAAACAATTTTTTTTTATTGTTTGAACAAAATTTTTATTTTTTATTTTTTTATGACGTGGCATCAACAAATACAAACCCTCCTAAATTTTCAACCTTCTACCACCAACCCTTATTTTTTTATAGCGAAATTCTCCCGTGACAGTGTTAGTCACTGAACTCCTCCGAAACGGCAGGACCGATTTTTATGAAATTTTTTATGTATACTCGGTAGGTCTGAGAATAGATTTATATCTATTTTTACACCCCTAAGTAATAAGGGTAGCCACCCCCAAACAATTTTTTTTATTGTTTGAACAAAATTTTTATTTTTTATTTTTTTATGATGTGGCATCAAAAAATACATACCCTCCTAAATTTTCACCCTTCTACCACTAACCCTTATTTTTTTATAGCGATATTAGTAATTTAATAAATTTTACCCTAGGTCGATAAGTGATCAAATATCATCGATCATTTATCGATCTAGGTTACAATTTATTCCCACCAGGTGTCTCCCAGTGACACAGCAAAACAACGTTTGCCAGGTCAGCTAGTATACATATAAATATCTCTGACAATTGGCTAGTAAATATTATTTTTTTCTATCGCATTCAGAATATTGTCGAAAACGGAGAAGTGACATTTTGAAATTCCTTTAAATTATTTGACAATTAATTGATGCTCTGATTCACGGCAGATTATTTACACTATTTAAACTCGTAGAGAGAATAAAGGACACAGTGCACGCAAGTTATGAAGTGACCATAACCAACTTCCAAAACTGAAATTAATTTCTTTCTATGTACACGACTGTTAGAACCACGTAGTTTTGACTAAGGTTAGTACACTGTTTACTGTAGGATGTTCCCGGTAAATTCAGAACTTTTGAAAGCCCTTACTTAAAATAACCTTGTAACAACATTGTGTATTCTTTCACCATGTGTAAAATTAACATTGGCATGGGGCTGAACAATTTATTCATGCGCGGGTCCAGTAAACTGTGAAATTATTGAAAAATTTGATATTTAAAAAATTTGATAATTTATGCACTTAATATGCATTAGAAACATAAAAAAAATATATAATTTGGCTATTCACAAATTTGTTTCACCACTTTTAATTTTACGTTAAGAAATCGAGCTAGTTTTCCTTCGTCGTTACCTACTTTACGGACTCATAACAGTCAGGGTTCCATTAAAATATGTGCAGGTAGGGACAGTGATATATTGATGTTGAATTCAAGTATCCACTTTACCGTAAACAACATTAAAGTAAAAATTCTTTGATCTACTGTAGTATACCTAGTATGATAAGTTGTATTTTACGCAAAATGTTTATTTTTTCCCGTAAAATCTGGGGTTTAAGGTTGAAAACAAATGTAAACAGACAACGTTTCATTGTTGAAAGATGTGAATTTAGCAGTAATTTTGCAAAATCTTGAGGCAGTATTGGGACATTAGCAGAATACCAAAATCAGTCTGCCCTATCATTGGTCGTCCAAATGTGTTGCCAATAAATTTAATCACAAATATGTTAAGTAGTTCACCTAATACTTATTCGGTGAAACGAGCGATTTCAATTATCGAGGGTTACAAATGTATGTGGCAAATTAATTAAAATTGCTAACCTCCCTGACGTTGCACCCATTCACCACTCATGCTGTGTCACAATAAATCTGTCGCAACCAACCACTTGAAAATTCATCACGGTAGAACGCGCATTTAAACACGGGATAATTATTGCCGAAATGTGTACTGTAAGGCTCTCCGCACACGGCACGGCTGTTTTGCGGCTTTCGCTGTCAATAGGTCGCGCAATCAACTGATTTGCGATTAGTTGCTTAGTAAGGG
>NQII01002966.1:114509-130504 GCA_002778355.1 Clitarchus hookeri
GGGACGGGATCGTGAGGAGAATGGTTTGAGATTACTCGCACTTCAGCTGCGTCCCACCCAGCTTGTCGGTCCAATCGCAACTTGTATCACGTTATACAATGGAGAGCCAAAAAATCTGGTATAGGCATGCGTATGCAAATTACAGAGATATGGAAACAATCAGAGTAACGCGATACGATCGGCAGCTAGATCGGTTACTGCTGCTATAATGGCAGGTTATCAAGATTTAAGTGCGTTTGAGCAGGTGTTATAGTCGGCGCACGAGAGATGGGACATAGCATCTCCGAGGTAGCGATAACATGCGACACCTCAAACGTCGAGAGTTGCCACCGAGTGGCTTCAGGAAAATTCTTCTGACTTCAGACACTTCCATTGGCCACCTTAATCACCAGACATGAACATTATTTAGCATATATAGGATGCCGTTCAACGTGCTGTTCAGAAGAGATCTCCACCGCCTCGCACTCATATGGATTTGTGGACTGCCCTGCAGGATTCATGGTGTGAATTGCCACCTGCATACCTTCAGACATTAGTCGAATCAATGCCCCGTCGTCTTGCTCTTCTGCGTGCTCGCGGGGGCTCTACACGATACTACGCGATATTAGGCAGGTGTACCCGTTTTTTTGGCTCTTCAGTGTTGTTGCGCAACCTTAAAACGTTCTGGATTGTTTCAGCAAAGTATGATCAGGCGGCGAATATATAATTCGTCCAAGATGTAGAACAGCTCCCAGTGTTATACAATTACAACCTACCTGGCTATTCTAGACGTGATGAGACCGACAACGCGTGGAATGAGGTGTCCAACGAAGTTAACATGACAGGTACGTAAAAAAGTGTCATATAAATATTTAATTAAATTAATCTAATGCAAAATAATGTCATATTGAAAATGTATATAAAATTGTAATAAAAACAAAATATTATTGATCGAGTTTATTCTATCTCTCGTACACAATAATTCCATTGCCAGGGCAGATATGCTTGAGGAGAGAGAAAGTAGTTTGCCACTTCGTTTCTGGAAATTTTGGGTGTAAGATTTTTCGTTGTTTGTAAGATCTTTCATTCCTGGAATAGGTACATAACTTCGAGGTCGTTGTGCCATTTTTATCTTCGCTGGTGTGTATTCGATACCTTACTGCCTGCGTACGTAGTTGTGCAGGACGCAAACAGGTATTATTATGGCATTATCTGTTTGTGGATTTCGGTATAGTTAAGGTCCGTTTAACGCCTGGAACATTTCTGATTTAATTCCGAATGCAAGCACTATTATTCTTCTTCCGCGGCTCAATCTATAATTGAAGATCCTTTTAACGTTGCCCAGTGTTCTTTTTGGATAGGGTCCCAATAAATGGCGAGTTAAGGCGAACGCTTCATCTCCCATTCATTTATATGCAAACGGAATTTTTTCTCATTATGTGTCAGTGGGGAAGGGGGAGGTATCTGAATAAGCGTGTTTTATCCAATATCTGAGAGCAGGAGCTGAAAGATGCCTTTATCGCTGTTTTTCCTGCGTAAACAGGATCAGTCATTGTGAACATTCCATATACATTGCAGCACGCCACTAGCACAGCAGAATAAAAATATTTGTATTTATAGTTTTGTGAACCCCTATTACCAAATGTCATTCTGACGTGCTTGCCATCCAGCGCTCCAAAAGCCGTTTGGGAGATTCCACAAAATCTCACAACGTTCTGCTATCGTTTTCAAGTCCTCTCTCTCTCTCTCTCACTCTCTCTCTCTAACTCTCTTTGAAAAGGATATGTACATTTCGCTTAGCACGACCCAAATAATCCTTGTAGTTTCTCTGACGATGCACCCAATTATTGTTTCCCCTCTTAAGTAGTATAAGCCAAGCGACACGAATGTTTTGTACCAGTAGCCAAGAATCTGTAAAAAATGGTATATAAAAACATGGTTAATTTTTATATTAGTATCCTATTTAATAATGAATATAATTATTTTACGTATAGGTGTAAATGTGAGGGTGTGTGAAAGTTAGTACTGCAGTTATGTTGTAGTTTATTTTCACAATATTTCACCCTTCAACACACACACACACACACACACACACACACACATATATATATTGTTTTCTGTTTCAGAGTGTAGAGATAAATGGAGAAAAGGTCGCACTGTATTGCTCGTAAAATGAAACTTCGTCGATGTGGTTCAGGGACCAAAATGACAAAGGGGTATTATTTGGCCACTGTTATGCAATTCGCACTTCCTTTTATAAAGACATATGCGCCGCCTTCACATGGAAACTTGCCATCTGCCAGGATGCTTCCAAGGCCTTCACTTGTGATGACAACTATCGTGAATATCATGAACACGACAGTCCTTCAGAAGCCTGATCGTTGCTTACACATTCTGTCTCATCCACACTCTTCCTACCAAACTCACTTCCACCAGTGAAACCATCAACTTCAATGTCTTCGCCTGTTGAGGCAGAGAATCGAGGACCGGAAAAAATTACTCACTTTCCAAAATGAATTATAAGAATAATATACACCAAAGCAAAAAGTTTAGGTCGTGTGACGAGTTCAAATATACCGACGTTGTAACAAATCCACAGTGCAGACGTGCGCGATGTGCTAACTCCGCCCCGCGGAGAAACCGGGGCGCGAACTCCGGACCCTCCGAACCACACGTCGGCCACTCTGACACCTGGGCTATGAGGGCAGAGCTCAGGTGACTACATATCAAGTCACAATGTTTCTAAATACATGCAGTTGAAATTCTGGATAACGTGTGTAAATAACTATTTAAAGTTTACAGCTGTATTTTGTAGTTTCCTGTTCAACTTGTTTCATTAGGATGTTCATACCAGTATAAAGCATCATTATATGCACTAACAAACACTATTACCATCCTCATTATTTCCAAAAAAAGTACAAACCAGCTCTCGAGCTCTATTTTCGAACTAAGGTAACCAAATTAGTAGCAAAACAAATATATACAGTTGATTCAACAAAATATTTTGTTGACTGTCTAATTTTTTTGTCCCAAAACAGAGATTTTGTTTTCTCAAATATCTATTTTGTTAGATAAACAAAAATATTTTTGTTGCTTTTCAAGGTTTGATTACTCAAAAATATATTTTGTTGCGACCACAAAATATATTTTTTTGTCATATACAAACCAATATTTTCTTGGACTTTCTCTCAAAGTAATCCACGTGATTCTGATAGACGTCTCCCAATTTTCAAAATTCCCAAAAAAGTGGCGATCACCTGCTCTGTTCTTATGTAAATGAGAGCATGCGATGCATGTTTTATCTAGAATTATAGTTAGACTGATATTAGAGCATGTAAGGGAATTTAAATATGTGTTGAAGGTAAATGCAGAAATTAGTGAACTTTCAGCGGTTTTATAAATACGTATTTTTTCTCTGTCTAAATATTTTATTTAAAATATGCGTGAGTATATTATATAAACATGTTTACAAAATAATATACGGTACCTTGTTTACAACATCATAGGGACGTTTTAGGGAAACAGCTTTGCACAAGCACAAAAATTAGTATCTGTGCAGAGGCCGGATTTGATCAAGAAAATTACGATATCCAAGCCCAGAATGCTAACAGTTTACGCATAAGGAGGGAGAGAAGAACTTCTGAAATTTTACATCAAGTGTTACATGCATCTGGTAACCTTTAATTGTCCACGCATGTAGCATTATGATTTCCTGGTTGAGTGACACTCACTGTGTTGCATATAAAACTAAAAATTTTACTGTCTGCGAAAAAATGTTGTAATTTATATTTTTTTCGTGAGTATTATGATGATAATTGAGTAAGCAAAACTTATAAAGATCTATTATTATTTAACACGTTTTGGCACTCGTCCTTACATGTAACGTGTTTCCTTTGGGCGGCGCTCGTCAAATGTATTTTCCTTTTACTTTTTTACATTTCTGGTATTATATTTTAATGTAAAACTGCCTTGGATAACCGGGTATTAATAGATTCGTTATTTGTATAAGTATCTCCTTATGCTGGCGTAACGTGTACAAAAGTAGAGTTTTGGCGGCATGACGGTTTCACCTTAATTTCTTACATCACTGGTTGGCAACACATGCGCGCATCTGCAAAATCAGAACAATGTGGTGTAGGGCTTCTTGCGTGTGTTCAACACCTGGGGAAGTAGAGCACAATAACCTAAAGTCAGATTATAAAATATAACATAAATGTATAAAACGTTTTAACCCGTTATACTCCTTTCACACTCGCAATCGAACTTATGGCCAAAAAACGTACGCGTTATGTTTCGCATGAGATGTAGTTTTTTCAGTTGTGATTTTCTTAACCGTCTCATTGGTTCAGATAAAATTTATTTCTGGTAATGTATTTGTAATTTTTTCTCTCTATATTTTACTGGTAAAACAAAGCAGGCATGAGGTGCTGTAAAATAAAAAGTTTATAAAAAAATTATTAATTAATATTTTCGTAAATATTTAATTACACAAGAAAATTTTTTCATAGCTCGGTATTGTTCGGATCATAGTCCTACGTCATTCGTAAAACCGCACCCTGAGAGAATATAAACATCACGCATCCAACACACTCGCAACACATCACTTTACTCTCTCTATTTTACATGGAAAAACTCTTTGTCAAGTCTATTCCGTGTGCGAGTGGGTAAATTTTGGCCACTTTGAGCACGGCCCTGGTTTCTCGCCTTCAGATAAATTGCATTTATTTTACCATTCGTTATAAGTGCTAAGTTGTTATTGTTTACTTACTCGCTGCTAGCAGAACAACTTCGGCCCCGAAGCTCAGATGTTTCAATATGTACATGGCTCAAGGACGCACAGTACTTACCTTTAAGAATGTCATACGCTTTTCACGGCAAAATAAGCACTTTTGAAATCAACCATTGAAAAAATTTCACTACCCCCATTTTCAATGAATTTAACTTGTAGCAGCATCTTTGAACAATACAAAATACCTCAGACCTTGAACTGATGTGCGACTCATAGGCCCGCAGACATCGCTGTATACTAAGTCACCTGGCTGTAGTTTGGTGTGTTGGTTTCCTGGTGCTCGACGTCCTGCTAGTCAGGCGTCGTGACGCTTGGCGTCCCCTCTGCCAATCGCAGGTCGCCGCAAATGCATTGCAAATAGGGGTAGTGACATTTTTTCTACCGGCCGACTGGCGTGCGGTCGATAGAGTTGGTAATGACAGGGAAATTAGTTCCGTGTCCTGACCTTGAATTAAAATAGTTAAGTGGACATTGGTGAATACTGAAATAATTTTATTTACTTTCTGCTTATTTTTAATGCATATACAAAAAAAGGTTTAGCAAATTTATAAAATTTTTACTTTTATTATAATGTCCTTGTTTCAATTGTTTGATGCATGAATAAAGCGATCAGGGTTATGGCAATGTTAGATTTACATGTGGTGGAAGAATACACAGTGTGCATGCATGTAGATTTAACGCACGACTTTCAAAAAAGGCTTAATTTACTGTGAATAGCCTATACATTACAATTCCTTGAGTCATGGCCGTCTGGTAAAGTCGTGGAGCGAATGCAGAGCAGAGAGTGTGCTTGCTAGCTTCGCAGAAAGAAAAATCTTTCAAAATTCAACACTAAAATACTTTCAGTATGCAAGCACAACTTAGTGTTAAATAATCACAAAACTGACATGTTATAAAATGACACACGAACATCATATATTTTCAGAAAAGCAGTACATTTACACAGAAACATTCATGAAAATTTAATCACATATTCAAAGTAACAATGTCTTATAAAAATAAATTCATAAAAAAAAAAAAAAAACTAGAACACAATTTTAGTGATGAAAAAACATAAACTTTCTATGAAATATATTCATTTTCATAGAATTGTGAGTATATGTTTTAAAATGAAGAAACGATATTTGCTAAAAAAAAAAAATAATAAAGGCTATTGCGTAAATAAACTTGTTATGATCTCGTGATTATTAACAATCCGTATGCGAGGAGTAACTCACAGACTCCCAAGGCAACATTTGACTAAATTTGGCACATTTAATAATGATGATATCACTGGAACACTTATTTACACCGACAAAGAAAATGTTTCGTCCTTAGAATAGCAGATAATAGTTCACATCACTCGTAAACCACTTTAAGTTATAACAACTTCTGAATACAAAATGCAGTGCAAAAATTCCATACTGATAGTTTCAAGAAACACAAATTTCCTTACATTAAGTAGTAGTCAATCTTGAATCGCCTTGAAACAGGATTTTTGATATGTTCCAGAAAATTTTTCTGCTCAAATAGGCAGTGAAAATAATCACTCTTAATGCCGCATTAAAAATATTTTGCGTTATTTTATGTATATATACATAAATATTTCGGTATGTCTGAAGGGTTTTAATCACCGAAGAAACGCTTGCTGAAAACGTGAAACAGACTTGAAACACTTATTTTAAAAATCTGTGAAATTTAAATGTGATAAAGATTTACTTTGGTATTTCTATTTGGCCGTTTTACTGTACGCTAACCTCAATGATATTTATTTCATTACATTTAAATGAGTGTTGGGTTTTTTTTTCACTGGAATTTGTTTGTGTAGTAATTGTTTTCTTAAGCAAGAACATTTAATTAACTGCCTAGTGTTACACTAGAACGACTCTTTAACTGCAGAGTATTAAGTGCACGTAGAAAGTGCAACAATCTGAAGCAATATTGTACGACATAAAGTAATGGTAAACAGTAATAATTAAACAAAATTGTTCTATGTACCTCTTAATTTCTTGGACTTTTGATTCGAGAAATTACGCGTTTTGGAGATAAAAGCGTTCTCTGTACTCTAAATAAATACTCCCAGTGTAACTACCTCTTATGCGTAGAAAATAAAAGCAGTCTTATACGTTTTATGTCCGAAGGTACTACTATTTTTATCCAAGGAAACTCAAATTAACTTTTAACTTGTCTAATTAAAAAAGTGTGATGAATAAGAGTTTTGTGACTCCTCTACTTTACGAAGGATTGGTAAAGAATTTTTATTCATGTATTTATTTATTTCCTACATTTATTCAGGATTAGTCAAATACGTACTTAATTTCTCAACTTTGTATATAAAAGACACTCGCCATTTTTCTGATTGCAGGTAATATATATGGTAAATTGTCTATTCTGATTTATATTTTGAGACATTCCAGTATATACCACTTATAATTTATGCACGGTTTTATTTAATTTATTTAGTACCAGAACAGTTTTTGTATTGCAGCAAATAAAACAGAAAATATTCGTATGTGCAAATCGATAAGTATTTTGCTGCACCGCTGAAACTGAATCAAAACGCGAATTTAAAACTACGTGTGTCTTTTATATACGTATGTTTAAATTATCACATTAAAAAACATATGTATATATGTGTGTAATATTTCTTGCAAGATCTGGGAACAAACCGTTTTATTTTATATCGCTTTACAGTGTTAAAAGGCAAGCGTGTATAAAATAAACTTGCTATAACATTGTAACTCGAAGGATGAAAAACTCAAAATGCGAATAATTTTTAATGAATTTCGCAACACTAAGAAGCCACGGGGAAAACAATATTCGTTTTCGTCTAAGAAATATGAGCGAATTAGCATGCTACTAAGTAAAGTTGAAGGCGCCTTAATTTAAAAGTGTGTGTGGGCGTAAGGTTAGAAATAACTTATCATTACTACATTACAACCACGCAGTTAAATATCATTACATTATTTTCGAAAGATTTCTTTGAGTTTGCACATACTTATGTTCAAATTCAAGTACAAAATTTGCACTTCTCGGATTCGCATTGAGACTTTCGAATTTCTGCGACTTTGCTCCGTCACGTAGAAAACATCTGTGAGCTTGAGGCGATAATAAAGAAACTGTAATTTTTTATGCGAATATTGTTCCTCGTTAATCATTCTGAATCACATCTGTGCGTGAGTGTTGTCCAACATTTTAACAACGTTACAGACTTTTAACATGAAGTTTTATAAAATCTTAATTAATGTGTTAATATGTTTTGTATGAACAGAGTGGTCTGAAAAAGGAGAGGGGAGAATGAGGGAGGGTGAGTTAAGTTAAAAATAATATAAGTTCCTTGAAATAAGAATTATATTTAAATAAAAAATTACTTCCGTTTTTATATCAAGCAATCATTGCTCTTGTTACATTTTATTAATTAGTTCTGGCTGGCTCTATGTAATAAAATTATTACGACTTGTAGCACAAAATTGCCGCAAAAAAAATGGAATTAAATATTTCGGCGTGTGCATATGCGTACTATATTAATAGGTACCACGGTTAATTGTAATTTCAAGGAAAATCTTAATCATTCGTCCCCATTGACGCAAACAATCCTATGAACGAACGGGTAGCTCGTTTAATCAGGTTTCAATAATCAACACCAACGAAAGTTAAGTACAAATTAATAACCCTCCTGACAGAACCTTGTTTCCTTCTAAATATGCACATTAAAATAATACTCTTCATTAGTTCCAATATTGCGCTCTCCATTTTAAAAGAAATGATAGTTATATTTAACACGTAAAACTTATCTCCTCATTTCAACCGATTACATCCAAGATTTTCGGTTGCAATTCGCTCATTTTGTGCATCTTTTGGCCTATTATTACGGTTTTTGCATGCGTATTATCCAAAGTTCGGTAAACGTTATATGCACTCTCATTTACTCAGTAATTAATTAGCTACGTCAGAGCGGCAATTTTGTTCATAGTTATTTTAAACCAAATTACGGCATCACGTAAATTAACTCACTACTTAAAGTTAAATTTTGCTGCGGGGACGAGAAAATTATTTTTCCGATGCTAGCTGTAATTAAATTCGGCAAAATTTTGATAAAATGCCTGATGGTTTTAAAAATTATCATTTCCGAAATAATAGCATAAAATTATTTGCGTTTATGTCGTTGTTGCCGTTTACTGTACTATAGTCGTCATCCGCCTATGTTGTTCGAAGTACAATGCCGCGATGAGAATTTTCTCTCTCCTCGAAACAGCATACGCTGCTTTTCTAGCGTACTGCACATGCGCGAAGGCATAAATTTTGACGTTAAAGTAAATGTGTCTAGTTTTGTGAAATCAACTTCACCGTTATTCCCATCGTGGTTGCTATACGCACAGAAAAAGTTTCCTTCAATAATAAAGGCCTCTCAAATTTGCCGATATACACACGTAAATCGGAAATCACAAATTGTGAAACGTTATTCCTCGCAAAAGTGGTTTTGATAAATTAGTGTGGTATACGCGCTCAACATGTAGGTGCTATTTATTTGCAGGTCATTCACATTAAACAATTCCATGCTGGGAGAAAATTTCGAGAGTTGTTTTATGGCGTTTAGTTACGAATTTAAGAAGGGAACTCTATACGTCGTACCGGATGCCTGTTACAAGAAGTTTCAAAAGTAAGCGACAAACCCGAGCTACCAAGAGGGCTGGGAAGGGGGGGGGGTATAGTTCTTCGTAGCCACGTCTGTGTGCTCTGCGATGCACAGAAGATATATTCGCAAGGCGAGCCAGCNAGAGGAAAATTGGCAGTAGTAGCGTCGGGAAGAGGTTTATACGCAATTTCTCCCACCCACGCAATGCCCGGTGACGGGTGGAGGGACGAGGATAAAGAGTTCTTGAAGACGTTAGGGACATGCGTACTTGCGGGAGACAGTGAGTTAGTGGCGCCATCTGTATCGCGCCGAAAGCGGCGGGCCCGTGTAGATGGCTCGGAAACACCCCCTTCATTTGTTTTCTCCCAGGGGGGTGGCGCTCCTTCGAGGAGGCGGCTCGCGCAACGCAGCCCTGCCCCGCTAACCCTCCCCAATAACCCGAACAAGCCTGCCGTTTCCGATCATCCCTTCCAGCCCGCGTTCCAAACGATTCGCGCACGCTCCTTTCCTTTTATTTTTCCTTTTTTATGTTTTTTTTTCTTCTACCTCTCAACCTCGGTTACCGAAATTTTTTTCCCTCCCTACCCTTGGGCCATTCCCCTTTCAACCTAAACTCTTCTACTGTAAAACTTTTCCTGTTTGGGCGCCAGTATTTCCCGGCAAAGTGAAACTAGTTTTCGGAGTTTCGAACTACCCGCTACTAAGTATTCTTGCGGGCGGGAAACGCTTTAAACATTTTTTGCCCCTAAAACGCGTTGGCCAAAAAAAAAAAAAAAACTACCGATTATACGAAACCTGCTACATTTTATAGAACTTTTTCTCTTTTAGAAAAATTTGTAAAATACATGAAATGTAAAACAGTGTCAATTATGTGCTTTCAACAATAAAAAAAAAAATATTTGTAATACAAAGCGTGTAATAAAAGTTCCAAAAAAATTACTTTTTCTTCTTCTTTACAGCTGTTTAATGATTTAATTAATAATTTTCCCAGCCACGCACTCAAAAAACAAATTATATTACCATAGAAGGGAAAATTATATTATTCTGTAATTCGTGTTCGAGGTAGTTGCGTGATTATTATAATTTTTACTACGATTTTTAGTTGCTGTAGTTTTTACGAGGACTAACCAGATAGTACTATGCTCTATTGAATGAACGTTCTGTTCTACAGTAAAAACATCGTGCACTGCTTAAGGAAATGTATGTGCCGTAGCGGACAACAAGGACAAACGCGACCACAAATAGCAATGATTTAAAGTACTTACGCTGAGCATTTTTCATCCAGATCACATTCTACCCTCGCTTGAAGTCGATAGAAGATGTCAACTTCCGAAACGTTCGCCTTTTGTTTTTGTGTATTGTCTCATTGCGGACTGTGTGGTTTTTCGTGTTCTGGTTCACATCTGGCGTTTTGTATTCGCGTTTTATTTGTCTATGTCGTGTTTGTTTTCGGCTGGATTATTTTTATTTATCCTTAAATATGTCACGTTTTGATTTGATTTGATTTTTTTTGTTAACCTTATTTCCGCAATTTTTAACTGTCAGTTCTGATATATTATATTTTTTAAACGGACTAAACTGGTGAGGCATGCTACATCCTCTAATATCTCCGCAATAGCGGCTGCTTTTTTTATGGTCCTATTCGACGCAAGTTATGTGAATTCAAACCAACACCGAAGAAGGAAGATTTATCAATGAAAAATGATGCACAATTTTGGTTCGTCACTCTCACTCTTTCTTTAAATTGAGGGACGTCATGTCTCCCATAATTTTCCTAAAAAAAAATAAAATTTATTAATAAATAAATAAAAATAACAATCCTAACATGGTTTTTTAATGGGAAAATGTTAATATAATAATTTATATAATTTTCTAGTAATATCACTTACAGTTGATTTATTTTCTTTTAATTGCCCAAATAGCGAAGAAACGCGGACATACTCAGTAGTGCAGTTCCTTAACTGAACTCTAAAAGCGCTGCTCATTATCTTTTGAATTCCAACATCTTGAATTCCCAGTTGGCTACAATATATAACCAAATAACTGAATCTCAACATTTGGCTCTGCAATTACGTATCTCAAAATATTTGTACATTCAAAGTTATGTAATAAGGAAAACAACATTTTATTACAGCAAAACATTTGGGAGAGATTTTTTTATTCATGGCTGTTATTTTTATTCAGGGCTTTTATTTCATCCTGCAGTTAATCCTGGGTGTTTTTATATAATGATGCGAGTGTTATCCACTTATTATAAGTTTTATATAAATATGTATGTTTTTGTATTATAAATATAATGAGCGTTACTCTTCCTACGAAGTTGCGGGTGTATTTATTAAGTTTATAGGAATTTGAACGAACAATATCAAAAAATAATAATCTTCTCTTACAGAACAAAATATTTTCTTTCGGGGAAAAAATGCCGTGCTCTTGTGTTCCGTTCACACGAAGGCTCTGGCCCTGGTTCACTCATGCCAAATTGCAGTGCGTTTTGTTATAAATCGCTTATTCCCTTCATTTCTCGGCATTGCTTGGTTATTTCTTATTCACTTAATTTTTTATTTCTGACTGCGTAAAGTGGAGATTTTGATACAGCACGCGGTTCAAATTATTGGTTCTGAAACTGCTGGGCGCATTGTTAATTTATAGTAACATATTTCTGTTATAAAACTTTCCTCAGTGAAAATTGTGCGTTTTAATTAGCTGAATTAGCCGCAAGTTGATTCAAATCATGACTCGTTACAATGAAAAGCAGTATTATGTTCAACCATGTCAGTAGAATGATTATGATAAGTCTGAGCCATCGGCGTTCAGCGGCAAAACTCGGAGCTGTTCATGCTGTAATTGCGGTCCCCAGCTGCCATCTTGTCAGCAATGCTGGATGTTGGCAACCTTGACACTTGACCTTGACACTGGTGACCTTTGACCTTGAAAACCCAAAAATCCCAAAATTGTATAAAAATGTATTATTAAAAATTATTTTCAAAATAATAAGAAATAATAAAAACATTATTTAAAATGTATTTAAAACATTAATATTTAAAAATTTATTTTTAAAAATTACATTTCAGGAGGTTTCCGAGCACCATGTCCACAAGACGACTGACCCGCTCCAATAAATAACTTTGTCTTAACATTCTCCTCCCGTAACAATGTTTTTCATTAGTTAAATAGTCGGCAGGCCTGCACCCTCATTCCGTCGGTTAGAGCCATCATAATTCTTTCCATTTGTAATTTGTTTATACATTGCTGAGGCCGCCATCTTGGATTACCATACGTTTACTTTTACATTACCTAGGTGACGCTAGTGTATAAATATTTGAAATCGCTACTACGCGAGTTGTCGATTTAGCCACCAGGTGGCAGCCATAATTTTTTTTTTGTTTTTAAAGTTATGGTGGTTCTGTCGGCACCCTTCATACTCGATTATATTTCCAATGCTAATTTCTCTATTATAAGGCCTGCTATTGGCCTGTACCGAATGGTGACATTGGCCATTTCTGCAAAGAATGTAAATTGTCATATTTAATTTTTGGTTTTATTTTTTAATGTCATATTTTTTATTTAAAATAAGTTTTTACATAAAGCATGGGATATTTTAAAATAATAATCACAGCTAATTTTTGCGCACAAAATTTATTCCGTGAATTACGACATAAGAAAAAAGATATACGCATTTAAAATTTATCTTTTACACTTTGTTTTGTGAACTGCAAGGCACTGTTCCCCAGTGAGACATGATTTCCGTGGGTAATCGGTAAAATGCTTAAAACACTGTTTACAGACATGTTCTTTGTACCCAAGTGAAGTAATCTGTGAGTTAACCAGTTGTGAAATTTTTTTTATGTAACAATAATGCGAAAAATTGTTCATAATATCTTCCTTCGCCATCAGAAGATCGATATGATCAGTTTTCTCTTTCTTAGTCACACTTGTTGATACCACTCTTCCCCTAGCATTTGGCGAGTACATATTTACAGACAAACCAGGGCGTTGTTCTCAAAGCCCCTTATTTGCTGTAGAGGAGTCAGAAAATCCAGTCTTCTAAATTCAAACTTTTCTTCCACCTTGGCATACCTCTTGTCCACACGCTGCGGATTCGATGACTTAACAAATCCGGCCAACACTGACCACTTGAAACATTTGTTGCCATAGATGTGGGAATTGATTACGGCATGTTTGTGTTTGATAAAGTCCGGAAGGTCAACATATGTCGATAACTTTGAAGGCCCATACTCTATGTTACTTGGAGGAAGCCCCTTGAACATATTCATATGCACCTTTAGACCATCTATCCGTGAAATCGACTCACCACACTTCAAACAAGAGTACTTTATTTGGGTGGGGCTCTCTGTACATCAATGCCTCTCACGTCGACGGGCACTGCAGCTGCAAGTGAAGGAATATTCGCAGAAGTAACACTTATAATATCGGAATGGTTCAGCAGAGGTGGTGGACCATACAGTTGTCGCAGTAACAGAGGTCGATGGTCCAGTTGGCGATGCAGTTTTCGTATCTGAAGAACTGGATGGCACTTCTGCAGGCACTGTGCCAAACATTTCCGAAAATCCTCGAAATTTCGGTAGACACCTAGGTACCTTAGCCGAAGAGGTACATGATATGACTGAAGAGGATGACGAAAAGTCCCAAGAAGTAGGTGGTATTGGCCAATAAATCGATGGTGCCATTGGTACCATGCTCATAGCAGATGACAGTGGTGCTTCTGTAGGCCGCTCATCCAAAGAGGTCGATAGCGATGCTACTATAGGCATGCCACTCGAAGAAGTCAATGGCACTGCTGGTAACACTCCCGAAGAAGTCGATGGGACTGATGGTACCACTCCCGAAGGAGGCAATGGCACTGCTGGTGCCACTCCCGAAGAATTTGATAGCACTGCTGGTACCACTACCGACGAAGTCGATGGCACTGCTAGTAACACTCCCGTAGAAGTCGATGGCACTGTCATAAATACCATTAGCTCTGTAGTGTCCGAAGACATCGCAGATGCAGAACAAGACTTCGATGCGAAACTGCAGAAGCTAGCTGAGACGATCCACATTTCACATTAGCCATTGTCAAACTAGGCCTCTCGGCTGACTTCCCATTGCTTATAAAATACGCGTATGCACGCCAATAACGTCATATTGACTTTGAACCAATCGTACTACCCAATTAATAAATTGCTCGGACAAGGGCCAGCCGATCACCGAGTTGCCACGTGATTGCAGCTAACCAATTTGATGAAGGGATTGAGATAATACGTGCAGTCAGGTTGGCAGGCTTTAGATGCTTATCAACATTATACATACGAACCACACAAACAGACCAGTCCATCAGACCATGCAGAGCTTGCGGAAGACGCTCCCGTCCGAGAAATTTACTCGGAATGACGATACGACGACGAGAAAACCAAAGTTTTCACTTTTTACCACAGTGTCCATGGACGCTCCTCGACCGCACAACTCAACATGAGTACCGTGAGCAATCTTTCCAGACGCAAGGATTCAGGAGGGATGGAGGTCATTTTCCGTACGTGGAAATGCCGGCCATGTTGGACTCTGTCGTAATTCCCTATTATCCTTTGCATGTGCTCGGAAGTCGATTTTGTACAGTATGCGCAGGACAGAAATTATCGACCCCCGAAATCAGTGATCTTATTTAGTTACCAAACAAGCCGGCATCACCAATCATTCGCCACCGTACAACGTCATCGAGATGTATAGGAAAGACTTCACGAGTGCGAAAATATTTGAGCATATTGCAGCCACCGTATTACGGAGGCCATGAGATTTTAGAGTTATGTTAACCCCTTTCGAATGATAGAAAATTAATTCTATGTACAAATTTTTTTTTTTTAATAAATGCTGGCTCGAACTTCACCTTGGTTTGTGGTTTGTATAAAACAATCAAATGTGAAATGTTTTTATTAATTCCGGTGAAACCAAAGATACTTTGTGATGCAGTGAAACTAAGAAATAAGAAAGAAAATGGTACATTTTACGCTTGCGCATACGCCAAACACACACACACACAAAGAGCCCGAAATATCCCAATTTACAGACGAGACTGGTAGACGCATTAAGAAACTATTAAAACAAAAGCATACTTAAAGAAGTGGATACTAGTCTCATTACAAAAGTAAACGAGAGAGCCGCGCAGTCGTAATCTGAGTGATTGGACTTTGCCCTAGCGCACTGGAGAGCTGAGAGTTACGTCGCTGTGATTGTCAATTTAGAGGGTTGGGGGGGTGCGCTTGTCGCTCCAGCATCATGGTTTATTTCTCACACAAGCCAACCTTAATTCATAAGATAATAATCACAGATGATATCTGCACACATAAGTAAACACCATGGGAGAGCCATGCTCAGGGGGACCCGGGTTCGATTCTCGACTCGTTCAGCCGAATTTATTTTTTAAAAATCACTTGACCTAATTGTTGGGCTGGTTTCTTGGCCGAGTCCTTACTCGTTCCCGTTTGCCATAAGAACCCGCTCCGTCTCAAAAGGGAGTCAACTTAAAGTTTTTATTATAATTCTAGCTTGCACGCCACCTAAAAATGAAATATCACGCTATTATTTTACGTTAGTCAAGTAAGCGAACACGAACGAGAA